>JXCR01008491.1:0-14880 GCA_002079205.1 Phalaenopsis hybrid cultivar | reverse complement strand
TATATATATATATATATATATATATATATATATGAATAGTGTTTATATAAGGTATTTGAGAAAAAATAGATATAACATGGAATCATTTTAGTGAATTTAAAAACATCGATGGAAAAAAACTATATGAATGCTTGCATTGTGGAATTATATACAAATGTTGGGGTATTAACAAAATGGAACAACACATAACTGGGGTAAATGGTAATATTGCCACATGCAAAAAAGTATAACATGATATATGTTATCAGAAGCAAGAGAGCTTAAAACAAATATCTAAAATACTCAGGAAAACAATGAAGAAAGTTTGTATCATGATTTAGCTAGGTATAGAGGCTCTAAATTTTTTTCAAAGAACAAAACTCAACTGCACATGATAAAGAGTATGATAAATGAAAGAGAATGACGAAATAGAAAATTATTTTGATCCAACAAAACAAGGTTCACAACCATCGATCAAAAATAGGTTGAATCTAAAATGTTATACATCGTGCTGATTTGGCCATAGCTAGATGGCTTTTTTATTATTGAATATCTACAAATGCATTGTATTCGGATTTTGATCAAAAAGCTATTAACACAATCACAACTATTGAGTCTAGATACAAACTCCATTTTCATTATAGAATGAGAGTGAATTTAGTAAGAGATTGTAAAGAAGCATGCAGATTACTTGTTGAGTCTTACACAAAGTGTTATAAAGACGCATAATGTGCCTTAATGACCGATGGGCGAACAGACAATAGAAATAGAGTTTTGATTAAAATTTATTGTTTACGTGGAATTTCATTTATTAAATCAGTTGATGCTTCCGATATTAAAAAAGATGCAGCAACATTATGTGTTTTATTTGTCGAAGTTGTTGAGGGGTATGACTAGAGAATGTGGTGCAAATTGCAATTGATAATGCTACAAATTATAAGAAAGCTGAACAATTATTACATGAGAGATATGACAATATATATTAGTCACCTTGTGTTGCTCATTGCTTAAATCTCATCTTAAAAGATACTGGTAGCGTGTCACATGTTATTGAGCTTGCAAAAAATGCTTCAAAATTATTAATTTTTATTTATAATCATGTTTTCATACTGACTTGGCTACGGAAAAGACCAAGGTGAAAAGAGAGTGCATCCTGGAGCAACACGATTTGCTCATACTTTTATTACTTTGAAGAGTTTCTATAGGCATACACATGGTTTGCAGGCCTTTAATACAAACAGATATTACTCAGACTCAAAGTTGTATAAAAGAGCAAAAGAAAAGATTGTTTCTATCATTTTAGACTCCAAGTTCTTAAATGATTATTTTATAATGTCAAAGTTATCATGGCCCTTGATAAGTTAGTATTTTTCATTTATGTAACTATATTTTTTTATCATTTATGCACAATTAGGATTTACATTTATCAAAGCACTTCATACAATTTCACTAGTTATCTTTTTAAAAATAATAGTAATACCTATGATACTTATAAATTCAGGACCACTTCTATTACATGCATATTTGATAAATGTCACAAAGAGCATCAAAACTTCATGTTAGAAGTGTGGGTATTTTGGAGAGTTTTTTAACACAGATTTGCAAGTTATATTCAAGATATTTGAAAATGTGTGTTTCAATTTTCATTTCATATGCATATGCATAAGATTTATTATTATGTCAATAATTTTTATATTATTTAAATTAGAATAAATCCTTCGAGAAGTTAACCTGTTATTTCTGCCTTAAGGTTTTCGAGAAAAAGTAAATATAGCATGGAATCATTCTCAAAGTTATCAAGACCCTTGATAAGTTTAATTATCATTTTGTATTGTCTAATATTTTTCAAATAATTATAGGTTACTTAATGTTGTTGACTCTCATGAAAAAACCTTCACTTGGATATTTATATGATGGTATGTACAGAATAAGAAAGGTAATAAAGATTATTTTGGAATACAAAAAGGTTATACAATCCATATACTAATATAATCAAGAATAGATGGGATAATTAACTTCGACAAGGCATTCATGCAGTAACTTATTTCGTGAACACTCATTTCCAATATGATAAAGAGAACTATTGTAATAAGCATGAGATTATGCAAGGTTTGATTAAGATTATTCGAGAACAAGCATATCCTTGAGAGACATGCCATAATGAAAAATCATCACTTATGGACGGGTATCACAAACAAAACAAATACACCCAAATATGCATGTTTCAATAGAAAAGAGAAAGTTTGTTGAAAAAAAAAATTCGGTATGAAGCCTGGTTTTGTAGAATAGTAGAAGGCATTCGATGGATCAAAAAACATCCATTAGTGACTACATTAACCCAAAATTGTTTAGGCACATTTGTTTGAAAAAAAAGAGCACTAGTTGTTTTATGATGTCTATTTTTTCCTTTCAGCAACAATTTGGGATGAAGTATTGACACCAGATGACTGATGAAACATCCCATTTTGAGTCATATATGTCTGCAAATATGCAAAGAAATATTCTTTGGCATTATGACATCTCAAAATAATAATAGGAACATTGAATTGGGTTTTAATTTCAACACAAAAGGATTGAAAGTGTGACAATAATTTAGAACGGGTTATCATAAAGTAAAGCTAAATCATATGAGAAAATTTATTCACAATAATGACAAATTACATAAATCCATTATCAGAATAAACAAACTCAAAAATATGACTGACTCTTTATTAGTTCTAAGAAGATAAGACAAACGATGGTGTTTGACAATTCGACACGACTCATAATCTAAAGATGATAATTGTTGAAACTAAGGAAACAATATTTTTCAGCATTCATAGTGATGAATGTCATAAGATCTCAAAAGAAGATAAGACGTCAGAACATGCTAGGGGTTGAGGTACCTCCTTATCCACAATGTATAGGCTCCTCGATTCTCATCCTTTACCAATAATATTCTTCTTCATGAGATCCTGAAATAGACAATGGTTGGGAAAGAATAAGATAAAACAATTAAGAGCACGTATGATTTTGCTGACAGAGACAATTAAAAATGAATTGAGGTAAACCAAGAACAGAAGTTAGAGGCAATGTGGGTGTAACATTGATGGTGCAGAACCAAGAACATTAGAGGTGAATTCATCTGCTAAACTAAAGAAAGACAGATGCTTATGAAAAGTAGAAAAGAGTTTTACATTACCAGTCATGTGATCTGTAACACTAGAATTTATGACCCATTGTATGAAAAAGAAAGAAGACAAATATCATTATTACCTATTTCAACAAGGGCGGTAAAAGATGGGGATTTCCTGGACACTTTCTGAAATTTGATGAACTTCGCATATTTATCGGCAGAGATCGAGTGTCTGACTTTGAGTGGTCGCATCAGTAGTGACCACGTGCGCTAATTGTGATTTAGGATCTGTTTGGGGCAGCTGCAGCTTATCCAGCTTATGTTGATAAGCAGCTTATCTTGATAATCTATTGATAATCAGCTGATCCGAATAAGCTGGCTGGTTGTTTGGTTTGTGCGTTTAAAAAACAGTTGATTCTGGATAAATAACAAATCTGCCCATGATCTGGATAAGCTATTTAACTGTTTGATTTGTGCGTTTTGTAAATAGCTTATTTGCAGATTTTTTTACAAATTTACCAACCTTCTTCATGCAATCGTAAGAAAGATAAATTTGAATTATAGGAACATGAAAATTAAAAATATTCTTAAAATTAAAGTTCAAATGTTAAGACATAAATTACAAAATATTTATATTACTTAAATATTTCACATCACATCACAGAAACACAGTTACCTAAACAAAATTGAAAAACTTAAATATGTATTATAATGAAACCTCAAAAAGAAGAAAAAATAACATGTTAAAATTACAAGGAAAAAAATTATTATGTTGATTTTAGAATGTAGCAGCATATCACGGCCCATGTTGCCCGTCTCTAACACACCAGAACCCTGATGAAACATGTCTGACTGGGATACCGTAGAAATGTAAGCACTCGAATTAGAAGCGGTGTTCTAAAATTGTGATACCGACGAACTCCGAGTATTGGTGTCCACTTGGGATATCATAGAAATAGACGTATTGTCGGCCCACCTAAAGAAAGTGCAGTCCTCCTGTCCTTGTGCCCACCGCGGTCACCTATAAAACTGTCTCTCATAGCTATGTGACCGTCGTGACGTGAGTAACAAGGTTGGTAGTTCGCACCGGCACATCACTTGCCCGCACTATTCCACATAGCCGATGATCCGGCCTCTTTAGATTTACTTATTTTTTACTGTGACATAAACATATGGTAAGATGGCATGTATGTAAAAGATTAAATATACCTTTTATGCAAACGAAAGAGGGCATGAATGTTAAAGATAGAAGGATGCCAACCCTCCTACAAATTCGTGCATGTATGGTCTATTATAGATGGCATGCATGGTAACTAAGGAAAATCAACTGCAATACAATCACATATTCACAACAACTTTTGCATGTCTTTTAAAATTTAAAAAAAAAATTGATATAACTGTAGATCTTTGATACCAATGTAGGACGATCAACTGCAATACAAAAAAAAATTGATACAACTAAGGACAATCAACTACTCTATAAACAGAAGGTGTCAGGACTACTAAGAATTCAAAGTCATTCATAATTATGTGCAGAATGTGTTGTTAGTAAACAGCTTTATCAAGGAGAGTGAAGAGAATGTGGGAGCTCTGATATATGAGGACCCATCAATCTAACACTAATGACATTCCATAAAGATTATAATATGAATCTTGTCTTCATTTTTTTGTACAAGTTCGGATAAGCTGAAGTATGAAGCTTTTTCAACTTTTGAAAGCATAAAAATTTTGATCGAAAAAGATACATAAATGCTTAAAAAGATCCTTTGCATCAATCGTGGCGGTGTATACAACTCGTGATAATTTGAAAGTTTTCATGAAGAAAATAGCATTGACATCCAGCTTAAAATAGCTTCACGACATAGTAGAATGACGATTTTGAGAGGAAGAAAACCCAATCTTTAATATGGTGCAAACTTTTTTAAAGAGAACTGGATTTCCCAAAAATTTATGTTCTGAAGCCGTCTATTTCAATAATAGAATTGCAGTTAAAAAGCATATATTCGATAGATGTCCGACTTTCAAAAACCATGAACATAAAGTTCATATATTGAGTAGAAGTTTATTTCAATAAATCTTTCATATATTGAATAGAAGTCCCACTTTTAAAAACCATGAACATAAAGTTCTATTTTTTCATCAGGCAAAATAAAAAGTTCTATTTTTCATCAACTGTAGACATTCACCTTTGAATCACACTCAAATCCTTGCCATGAACCGCAAATCTAGATTCAAAAAATTCCAGAACTGACCATAGTAACCTTGAACCGCAATTGTAGGATTTCTGGCATTATAATGGATCGAATGTGGGAGCATATTTCTCAAAAACCTGAAAGATCTCGAACAACAAAACCCTAAAAGAACAGCTTCTTACTCAAAAAAATATAAACGGTGTTCATTTTTATGGATTCAACAGTAACCATGAACCAGAAATGATTGTATCACACCAGAAAGGCATGAAACCTCATATACAATCTCATAGGAAAAACTACATAGCGATGGAGGACGAGACGGGAGAGGAAAAACCCAGAAAACGCAAAGAAGAAGAAGAAGAAGAAGAAGAAGAAGAAGAAGAAGAAGAAGAAGAAGAAGAGGAAGGAGATGAGGGTGCACGATTTTGTTTTACCACTATACGCCTTCTTCTCGGGGTAGTTGGGCACGATCGCTCGCGCAAAGAACAGGGCAACCTAAAGTAGCGAGGACAGCGGAGGAAAATAGCCTGCCCAAAAAGCGATCCGCACCTATAGCCCTGCGTTCACTGTTTAGCCTAAACAGTGAAACACGGGTTTTAAAAACTCACTTGAAACGCACTAACCAAACACTAAGGTGGCGTTTTCAAAAATGCCGCCACACATTTAAGCTGCCCCAAACGGACCCTTAGAGTCTTTCTAGTTCTTGTTCAACAACTTCTAACACATTCTCTCGTATGACTAGATTTATGATAATAATAACGCACTACATTCAACCATTTATTTTTAGAATTCAGAGTTCCACTTCTATAATTATCTTGAGATTAAGGTTTACTAATGTTCCTATTTTTCTGACTAGTAAGAGTACTAAGTTGTACGAATGAGGCTAGAGAACTCAGAATCGCACGCAATACTTTGGTGTAGGCTTTCCTCAGTGTAGTACATCCAAGATCAAATAAGATTTGTGATTTGACACCTTCATACTGAGAGTTGAGGCTAGCTAGAAAACTCACAATAGTCATTTGTTCTCTTTGAGCATGTTGAATCCGAACATCAGTACTAAAGGGCAGCAAGAAATTCGGTTCTTCATAAAAAAGTTTAAAAAGTACATGATAAGTGTTTAGTGTTTTATCATGTTGTTCAGATCGATAGAACTCTTTCCATACATAAAAAAATTTGAAAAATATTTTCTCCCAGAAAACACAAATGACAATTCCTCCAACACATCTTTAACACAGTCACAATTAGTGATATGAGTAGATTGATCTAGTTCGATGGAGTTCAGTATCTATATCAAAAGTTGGTTATCAACTCTCATCCACTCAGAGTAATTCAGATTCGTCTCAGCTGGGGGATTATCAATGAGTTGCTCTCTTGAGAGATACTACTTAAGTAGAGTCTCACAGTTTTATTCCAGTAAAAATAATTGATGTCATTTAACTTTTCATTTGTAATCTTTAACCACTGATGAAACAAAACCTATCACAAGATGTCTATAAATGATGTCATTTAATACAAAAAGATGAATTGAAATTATGTCAGGACATAAATAACTCGAACACGAACAATCCACCCACAATTTTCAAGATAAAAAAATTGGACCAGACTGAGCAAGAAAGCTAATGAAGGAAGAAGCCAGCCTAACCGACCTAAGTAGACAACTCTGATTGAAGCATATAGATTGGCTCAGAGCATAATAGGGCGTCATTGATGTCTTAATCCCCTCAATGTAGATCAAAGCCAACGTGCGTTGCGACAACAAAAGGCGAAGACAAAAATGAAGCGCAAGATGATGGGGATGAAGGTGAATATACCTTCACACATGAAGTAGGCGTGGACATTGCAGATGAAACAGGCGCAGATTTGGTTAGACCTAGACGTCGCAGTTGAAGCCAAAGCCAAAGGAAGCAGAAGATGCAGATGGTGCCATTCAAACAAACAATCACGGAGGAAATCGCAAACGAAGCCAGCTATGATGAAGAAGTCGCTGGCGATCAAAGAGATCAAGGTCGTACTCGCATGCGGGGAACGACACCGAACAAAGGAGGCATGCGTAGCTCTGACACCATGTATAGAAAACTTCCTTTCTCCTTATTCTCCAATTAAAATCATATGTTACATATTTATAGGTACTTCTCTATCTATATATTAGGAATATACCTAATAGAAAATACATGAAATAAAATCTCCTCTAATTAGGTTACCTAATGTACAAGCTTCCTATTTAGTATTCTCCATAACACTTACATACTACTTAAATATTATGCATTTGCTATCTAACACCTGAAATTCAATTTTTACATACACCCCAACTTACATGTCCATGAAATGATGTATTTTCATTTTTTTTAAGTTAAACAGTGGTATTCTTTATGTAATAAGAAAGATTTGGGTTGGTATAAATGTAAAAAGAAAGTTTGGGTGCTAGATATGTATATACATAGGAATTGAGTGGTATTTATGTAAATGTCCCTTAATTTTATGACTCTTATGCTCCTTAAATTTTGATGTAGAGACCAAAAGTTCAAGTCTCTTTGTAACCTTCCTTATCTAAATCTTGATTAGCATGAAATTCAATCCATAATTAATCTTATGTCATCTTTATATGTATCAATGATTAATGTCATGCCATCTTTGTACGCCCTTTAATTATTGAGGTAGAAACCAAATTTTCATGTCTCTTATGTAACATTCTTTTGCTAAATACTGAGCATGAAAGTTGAGCCATAATTAATCTAATGTCATCTTTATGTGTTATTATATATATATAATTAATATACTTGAAATCTTCCATAAAAAAATTAAACAGTCCGAAGTCACCTCTAAATAATATGTTCAGCTGAAAACATTTGATTTGTTGTAAGGTTCAGGTTTCTATCAACTTCACTACAAATTGTTCATCTCTGTTCTCTTGCTACAACAATCGTCTGGCTTCCAAAATGAACTATGGTTCCATAGCCACAGTAGCATTCAGGTGACCAACTCTCAATGCAACCAGCCATACCAATTCATCACCTTCAAACCAAATAACTCATAATGGTCAATCAGGCATTAGCTTCCCCATTGGTTAAGAAGAAATGCTCTACCTCATATACACTTCACCGATTAATGGAAGAACTCTCGCCTGGGATGCAGAACATGGCTTACTCCCGTGTCAACTTTAATAATGAATGGTCATTCCGTGTCGAAGTACTTCAGCATCAAAATCCCACCAAGACTTAAATTGCCGGCGATGGAATCCTACTACGATTCTAGTGACCACAGATATCTTCCCCGCCTCAAAATCACTGCTTTACCTGATATTTTCAGTCAACCGTTACAGGCAAGCCCAAACTTAATTATATTTTCTTTCTCGGTATACTATTGGAACCTTCGATGGATTGAATAATATGGTATACTATTGGAACCTTTGTTGGATTGGATAATATTAACTCATTGGCAACCAAACGATCATCAAGAAATCCTAAACATAAAGTAGAAAAAGAAGTTGCTCAAGGAGTACTTTTGTGTATTAGTTGATGAAACCGGGTAAATACTTAGTATTCAACTTGAAACTTCTTTGAAATATCATATTGTAATACTTGAAGGCCTTCTCCCTAGGCCTTTCCTGACTTCCACACAGACCAAATCCAACACGGTCAGATCAATTTTGATGAAGCAGTCAAGACTCACTGCTAGCGGTTCTTCCAGCTGATGAGGCAACACTCACTGTTAGCGGTTCTCCCAATGTCCCATCAAGCCTAATGAAGATATCTAAAAAAAACCTGAATAATAGAGTCAAAGAATGAAACGGAAACTAGACACCAATTGACATCAACAACAATAATAACATCAAGGACCAAATCATACATCATTAAATACTTCCAAGGCAAATATTCTCAGACATTCTAAAGTGATAACTGTAGTGGCCTTGGCCACATGAGTGTACTGATAGTGATGATCGAATCCAACATTGCCACTTCCACCACGAATGAGGAATTCTAGCTAAAAATTGCTTTCACTTGATGGAAGAAATTCAAAACATGCTTCAATTGATGCCAGTGAATCCCTAACCTCATAATAAAGAAAATTAATTCCTGGTACCTGACTAGTCTGGTAGACGAGAATCCATCAACAACATTAAAGCCATCATTGAACAATTGTTGCCACCACTTCCCTCTCCCCTTCAAAAGAGACATAATCCAACAATACAGTTCAATTTAATGAGTCAAACTTTGATGAAATGTGTTATCCTCTCCAGGACTCCCCTTGTTATTCCCACTGAAGTAGAAGATTTTTATCCAAATATTACCTAAATTTAGTACAATAGTAATAGTGATGTCAACATACTCTCTATCCCACTTTCACCAAAATCAAAAATAAAAAAATAAAAAAAAGGATAATATGAAGATTACAAAAGATTAAATGTAAGCAGAAATTAGGGAGAATAAATACTTTATTGTAAAAACAATAAACAATTCACACGAATACGTAAGATAACCACCTATAATTCGAAAGGTAGGCGATCTCTCTCAACCTACAATTCGAGAGGTAAGTCATCTTTCCCCTAAGACTTAAGACTTAATTTCATGCATAACCCTAACCTATAAACATATTAGCCCTATTTATACTAAACATAAATAAATGACAAATGACTAAATTGCTCCTAGGCATCGTCATAACATTACTCCACTCCCAAAAAGATATATTGCCCTCGAGGAGAAAAAAATTATTGTTGGATTAGGTCGTATGGCTCCCACATGGCGTCATCATTAGACAATTTTCTTATTTAATCAAAAACTCGTAGAAACCCTCACGGTCTCGAAATGTTGTCTTGTGCACATCCTTCGATCGCATCTAAATCTGATGGTACCCTGACTTCAAGTCAACCCTAGAGAATACCGCCGACCCAAATAACTCATCCAGTAGCTTATCGATCTCCAGAATCTTTGCCACCTCTCTATCATGTGACCCTTTCATGCTATGCAACTTGATAAAAAATCTCAGCAATACTTCCTGAATTATCATCACCACGGCATTGAGCGTCACCAAATTCTCGCACAAACCGGGATCACCGTGAAGCACCATCATCTTGTCTCCCTCTTGAATACTCTACAATGTCAATAACAATCTCTTACAAACTCCCCAGTTCTTCCCCACCAGTTTTGTTCCCATCATTACTCCTGAATCAATTTTTACACTGACAACTGCCATAACAAAATTCACTGGCACATTTGGAGGCAACCCTTCGCTGGTATCGCACCCACTGTGGTTCACTATTCCATGTCAAAATTCTTTGAAGCAATCTTCTCTAGCTCTTAATCGCTTGTCATCCCATTCTGTTTGTTGTCGTTCGTGTTAAACCTCTTAAAGTCATGCAATATCCACCAGAGGCTGCCGCTTGAATCCATTCCCGACTCCTTCACACAATCCTACTTGCTTCTGTTTTGATCCAGTCATCCAAAGGTTGCACTATTTCTTTCAAGTGTTGTCGTTTGAGCCCACTCTATGTCCCTGGCTCGATACCGGAGCTCCTGATTTGCCTAAAGCAGTAACGCTGATCTAATGTAACACGAACCCTTCTGATTTTTGTTGCTTGTGCCCGTTCCCACCTCCATTGCTCACAACGAGCAAAAGTGATTTTGAGTGAAACTCCAAAATTTTGTTTATCATGTCTTCCAAGGTTGTGAATCTCCGCTCCAACCGCCCTTCCATGAACGACAACTACCCTTCCATGGCCAAAAAACATTCCTCTATTTTAGATTTTTTATAGCTCAACTCTCCCTTTAATTTCGCTTCCAAGGCATCTACATTCTTAGCAGTCATCCCTCCTAAGAAGACCTTCACAAAGGCAAAATTTATGTACCCTGAAATCCCGTCTTTGGCTTGTTGGCTCACGTGTTTCAATCAGAAAGAAGCGCCATGCGATTTGTTCACGCTCCAGTGCACTGCGATCCCACCTGCATCCTCAAATCACAAATATATTGTGCGATTTAATCAGTGACAAGATGGATACTTGTACGCCATGATCCAGTCGGCTCCTTAACAAGCTCAAATCGCAACTTTATTGCATTGATGTAAGCCCCGACTATGTCAGCTCCTCAACAGGCTCAAATCGTGACTGTATCGCATCACCGTAAATTGATCCCACTTCCCATCCTCAATTCGCAACTGCATCACGTCACCGTAAGCTGTGATCCCATCATATGCATCCAGAGCATCAGATCGAGCAATCTGTGCACCATCCATCTTGTCAGACACAATCTGACCTTCCAAACCCTTTTGCGGGTTTCCAAGTGCAATCAGTCTGATTTGTTGGCTTCCCAGGTGATGGAATCGAGCCATGATCCCGCTGTTGCTTCCCAGATGGTAGTGAGACTGTATCAAGATATTCGGCCATGAAGGTGATTCTGTGAATGCTTCCCAAAATCAAAATGCTCTAATGTCATTTGATAGGATTCTTGACAAAGGGCAAATAAATATTTTATTGCAAGAACATCAAACTCAACACAAATACAAAAGATAAGCATCTACAATTCAAGAGGTAGATAATCTCTCCTAAATCTTATACTTCAAGAGGCAGGAAATCGCTCCCAAACTTAACCCTAAGAATCAAAACCTCACCCTAAATATATTAGCCCTATTTATACTAAACAATAATAAATAAAAGATAACTAAATTGTCATTAGGCTAATAAAGACTAAATTACACTTAGGCACCATCATAACACAATGCATTGATAATCAAACGAAAATATGCAAAATTGGTAATACAGGAAAAAGAAAACAAACACACAAAATTGCTAAGACAACCATTTCATATTAACTAAAAAAATGAAAGTTTTCTAATATACAACCATTTAAAAAAGGTGAGCTAGGTCACCAAATCAGGAATTAATACAAGTGGCACAAATGATTAAATAAATATATATATATATACACTTTATTAATGAAGAAAAGGCTAAGTGATGGATATTTTTAGAAAATAAAAACAAACATCATCCTAATTTTAACAACTCACCAAAGTCCTTAAATAAGAAAAAGAATCACTAAACTAATCATGAGATGCATGTAAATGGATCCTTGTTAGGCTTTGACATCAAAATGATGGATGAATGAGAAATGGATTTCAATACTGAATTTATGGTTGCACCTGTAAGTCCACCGTTAGAAGAATATCCCACAAATCCTACAATGATGTTGCTATGATACTAATAGATGAAGAGAATATAATGAACTTTATAATGGACAATTGTGATTAATTTTATTTGATGTGAGGACATGTAGGGGAACCCAATGAAAGTGAATGAAGGCTTAGAGAGCGTTGGAAGGTAGAGATCCAATGGTAACTGAGCCTACCAAGGAATTGTAAGGTTTGGGATGACTTTTGAGCTGTTGCTTTTATGTGAAGCTTGAGAGAGGGTCAGTTTGGTAGATGTGATTAGTGTAGGTATTCTATGAATAGATCTTAAAGGAAGATACAAAAGTTGCTAGGAGTTATGATATGATAGTTTTGGCGTGTAGAGATGAAAGTAGGGTACATGGCTGGATTAGAATAATTTTTTGCCAACTTGCTAAACTTGGAGTGAACAAAAGAAGAAAAGTTGGAACCTAGAGAGACGCGCCAAAACACTTCTGAATTAAAATAGAAGCAAGAAATCGCACAAAAAAAAGTAAAATAGTAAAAATAAATCAGTCACCAAAAAGACGATGTCTTAAGTCAACTAGCTAAAGAACAACAACAAATGAAAAGCCACAATGATTTTTTAAGGAGGAAAAAAATACTTCTCTAATATGATTTTTATTTCATCTCTATCCCTTGTTTTATAAATTTATGATACTTATAAGCATTATATATAAAGGGAAGATAGTAATCCAAAGAGTAGCTACAATAAATGCATCTTAAAACCTGCTTTTGACTTCATAACTCCAGCTTAAAATTCAAATACATTTAATTCCATTGAATAAAGTTGTTAAAAGGCTGTGCAAACTCTAGAATTTTCAAAAAAATGGTTGGTCATGGTTGCTTTGTCTTGGACTTTGATAATGAGACAAAATGGGATGGCACAAGTGATATGACACTTTGGACCTCACTTAGACTAAGGTTTTATCTCGCATTACTCTTCTTCTTCTTTTTTTTACATCAGTACATACAAACAACATTGTCATTGAGTTCAAATGAAAAATAATATTAAAAATAACAAAATACAAGTATTAATGTCCACCAGCACTCATAGATATGGTAATTGAACATGTCCTAGAACAAAACCTCTCCATCATAATAATTGGCAATGAATGTGTTTCTAATGACAACTAATTTCAAAGTTAAAAAAAGTTCAATAATGAATCAAATAATGGATCCAATTTGTGCCAACCCCTCCTGAAAGGAAAATTATAACATCAAGACTCCTAACGTAGAGCTACGTTCGGATTAGAATATCGGGTTGTGTTACGGGAATATTTCATCTGTGTTATTTGTAAAAATAATGTGTTATTTGAGCATTATATGGTGTTATTTGATTGTTTTGCGGTGTTATTCGATTGTTTTACGGTGTTATTGGAATATTTCCCTGCGTTACTTGATTTGGGACTTTGTTATTCGGCATATTCCCCGTGTTATTTTAATTTTCATTATATTATTGAAAAAACACAGCCCTAAATCAAGTAATGCGGTGAAATATTTCAATAACACTTCAGCCTCAAATCAAGTAACGCGATGGAATATTCTAATAACACCATAAAATAATCGAATAACACCATATAATACTCTAATAACACATCATTTTTACAAATAACGTAGATGGAATATTCCCGTAACACAGCCGGTATTCACATCCAAACTTAGCTCCACATTAGGAGTCCTGATGTAATATTTTTCCTACCTGGAGGCTCTGTTCTTAATGTCATCTGCAAACACCATCTATCCATGCTAGCTTCTTTTATATATTCGGTCATCTTGTACGAGGACCAATTAAGCCTTTGCATTCTAATACTTAACAAGCAAAGTTATACTAAGTCCCTCTAACGGCTTGAAGGTGTATACTATTATATATTTCCATAAGTAAAAAATTTTGGAATTGAGCCACACACTTTTTTTTTCCCACGAGAGGTGTTCAATGTATAAATTTTACTCCCAGGTACCACAACTGTATGTGGATTTCTTGAGATGATATAATGTAAGAGACACTCATGCTTAAGAGCTTTTAAATATCTTCCAACACAATAATATAAATAAATCAGAGCAAGCCACTATAATAAACAAGCATAAAAATGTCCAACTTTTTGCTATCAACTGCGCCTGCAAAATTTAATGCTCTAGATCATGAATATCTCCATAAACATTACCAAAAAAAACACAGGCTTCACACAAACTTCTTGACATCTTAAGCATACATAAAAATTCAAAACATAAAAAGTAGAGATTAGCTGCAACCGGATCGATTTTCTTGTGGCCAAACTAAGGGTGAGACAATTGCTTCAAAAATTAAATGCAAAAGGAGACAAAAACCTCTTTTCATTCCTCCAGATCTCGGACAACCTTGATGCCCATGCTATTTGCAGTCCCCATGATAGACTTGCAAATGGATTCGAGGCTCATGAACTGGCAGTAGGGATCGGA
>JXCR01008488.1:0-15994 GCA_002079205.1 Phalaenopsis hybrid cultivar | reverse complement strand
AATTGTATTTCTTCTTATTTTATTTGTTTTGATACTCACGAAGTGGTGAGCAATGTATTTTATTTTTTGTAACTGAACTGTAATATTTTGATACATTTGTTTTATCTATTATTTTCCATAAACAATTATGTTGCAAACTGTTTAACCAAACAGGGGCATAATGGTCATTTATTCAACAACAGCTCCCAGTAAGTTGTTCTGAATAAGCTGTCTCAAACAGTAAGTCAGCTTATTCTGATAATCTGCAGATTATCAGAGTATAAGAATATCTGTTTATCAGCAGATTATAAATAATCAACAGTTGTCCCAAATAGTCCCTTATTAAATACGGTTAATTGTTATTAACGACGGTATTTGACCGTCAGAAATAAGTTAAATTCTGTAATGGGCATGATCATCTCGTTCTTCCGATTGAAATTTCAACTAAAAAATAAAGGAGGGTTTAGATTTAGGGTTAGGGTTAGGTGGATGATGTGGGGATAAATTCATTTGTTGAGATATTATGTTAGGTTATTTGGAATTTTAATTTGAGAGAAAGAAAGTCAATACCCTAAAAATTTAGGTTTTGTTGGATTCTAATACCAAATGACACTAGTTTAAGACTCTTACAAGGTGTTTAGGAAGCCGATCTAGTGGAAATGTGGATGTGGCATGGCAAGAGAATATTAATATGTGAGGTTTCGGTGTTTGAAAGGGAATAAGAGGCTTTTGACGCCTGTCCCGACTGCAAAAAGCAGAAAAAATCATGAAATGATGAGGTATGGATAGTGAAAAGGTCCTATCACCTATTCCTAAACAAGCTACAGACACACCGTCCATAAAAGGAAGATGATACAACACTCCTTAGCGCAGAATCAGAGAATACACTCTCCAAAATACATAAAACAAAACAACAATCCTCAAAAACAAGAAATAACAACATATAAATAGTCTCAAGTTCAACTTAGCCCTAATTCAATTCAAAATTAACATAGAAAGGTGAGCACATAAGGGTCGATCCAGTTTAGGGGAGGGAAAATTCCCGGTACAAACTCCCAAAGATGGGAATTTGCTTCCGTGGATCATTTGCAATCTAATCCTGCGACGACGGTATCTCAAGGACCATGATAGATTGCTCCAGCACAAATTAGTCTCATTTAACTAAAGAGAATGACACTTGTCGTTTATCTAGAAGGATCCTTCTTATAACTATCTTTCATTATTATTTTTCTTTTCAATCATTTTGAATGGGTATATTTATAAATATGGTTTTATAATCTTTAATAGAAGCTATTAGTTTAAGCACCCTCAGGTAGAACTAAGTTTTTTTACAAGTTAGAATTCAAGTTTTCCTCATTGAGAGCGAGAATTCTCTCTTCTAGAGAGATGGTGTGGTGTATGAAGTACAATCGGGTGTTCCATTACTATTGGTGTCAGAGCTCCAGAAGTCCTCTTCAGGCTACTTTTCAGGACTATAGCAAGCATCCTATAGCTGAAGGTTGAGCAACAACGGCAAGATCATAAGTAGGAATGTTATCAAGCTAACGCAGGACCTATGTGCCTTTCTACGGCTAGCTGTGCAGCATGTAGTTAAATTCCCCGGTGAAGAGAAGTGATAGTCTTTAGCATTGGGTCCCTTGTTGTGTTTCCATTCAAGAATGAGACGGCAAGCAAGGGGAAGAGGAAAACTACAAGTGCATATTGGAAGCATAAGATACAACCTTTTCCTGGATCCACGAGAAACTAGAAGTGTAATTTTGCAGTGAGTCCAAGCGGCAACAAGAATTCAATAGAAAATGACTTCGAGGCATTGTTTATGTGGCTGTTATCTTATTGCCTTGTTATTGATCATTCAACTACCTTTCCTGCTTGGTTCCTTTTCTGGACATTTTCCAGCAAGTTTTAAATTATGCAAGCGGGGAACTGGAAGATAGCAGCCATTGCAAGGAACTGTCAAGTCACCTGCATGACTTGGCGGGGCTCAGCCTTACCAGATTTTCCTAGCAGTCCCCAGAAGTCCCAAATCTGTTTTCTAAAGGCTGAATTCCTCAAGATGCTCTTGAAATTTCTTAGAAAGCCATCCTTCTATAATATAGACCTACAAACGTTGTAATCCTGTCGATTTTCATTTCTTAATCAAATTAATCATTTCCAAATAGTTTTATTAAAGTCTAATGTCCAGTTTTGCAATTATTCCACTTCAATGTGCGCTCAAACTTCATCCATGTTAACTTCGGGTAAAATAAATAACATCAGAATGAGCTAAAAGAATATCTGGATGTCATTAGCTAGTTTTGGAGTGGTATAATAGTAGTTTTGAAAAATGATGGTAAATGACAAAAATATAAAGTTGAAAAAAAAAATTTATTAAATCAAAAATTATAACTGGCCAGCTAAATATTAAACATAATGTCTTCTTTAACAATAAAAACCAGAAGAAAGAGCACAGCAGCAAGAAACCACGAATCTCCAGACTATTCTGCAATAAGGTATTGTGAAAGCTGAGCAAACATCATAACATTTTTTTTTTCGTTTGGAGATACAGTGTGTGAAATTAAAAAAACAGCATTCCTGCAATCATAATAACTTCCATGCTAGAATCCTCAAGCCCCAAACACTGAAAATTCATCTCCTAGGAGAACTCATGGAAGCAAGCATATGAGGCCAAATGCCAATCATATTAACAGCAAGATATGATCTGGCTCAGCAGAATGCTTTTCATTATTTTTCCCTTGAAATAAAACGAAAGCTTGAACAAATTCTCTCTGGCAAAAGCTGTAAAACTGTTCAACTAATAAACTCTCACTGGACAGTTTAATATAAAAATGAAAAACAACCCAGCAATATAATAAATCCATCAAATGAAGATGAATGTTCAACACCAAACCACTTATCAAAGATAATAGAAAGATTAGTTTTATTTTGTCACCATGAAAAGATGGCTCTTTCAGCACTGTGCAAAAGCTAAATAGACTGCATATTTTAGCTTTATTTGGTAGGAGACAACAAATCGGCAAAAAGAATACAAAACAGTATTTGAATATGAAAAAAATAAACTTACACAATCATGGCATCCTCAACTGTGGCTGCTAATGGAGAAACTACTTCGACGGTACCACAATCACACACTGATCTACATAACGAACACTGAGGATCAAATTTTCGAAACAGTAAAAGACAAGGAATTTAGACACAAATACTCTTGAAATCGCTTGCTAAAAACTTGATGGTAGCATAACATTCGAAAGATCAACAGCTCGTGGCTATAAATTGGAAAGAAATTAATGTACCAAGCATATATCAACCAAGGCAAACAATGGTTGCTCCTTGACAACATAAATTTATAGCTCAACATGCACGTCTTTCAACTATCCATATAGGACAGCCAAATCAATAATTTGTTCTGTGAGTAAATGGTTTAGCTGATACAAGACAGTCAATTTCTTGGGTTTTCCAAAAGCAAAATAAAGAAGAATGCTAATATGAAATTAATGCAGATTGTCCACATTACCCATCATCAAGTTAGGGTGCTAACTTTATCCCTCGTGTCGAATTCTCCCTCTTTTCACAATGTTTGGGCTCTTTAACTTCCTTTCAAAGGAATCAATCATGATTAATGGTGAAAATCAAACCAAAGGAGAATTCAGGTATTGCGAGCAACTTATTACTTAAATGGAAAAAAATTATCTTAAATGATCCCAAATTGTGAAAACATTTCTAAAAGGAAAAGGAAACACTAAACACCTTGTAGATCTACCTCAATAGCCCAAAGACCCAAAGTTTTTACTTTGGCAGAAAACCAATTCCACGATCATGACATGATTGTGGAACACCATGCTACTGAAAATCAGTGGACCTTCTATGTTTCTCTCCATCTCAAAAGCAAAACCTACTCAAAGGTTAAAGATGTTGCGCGCATCTATGAAATCAAAATAAAGCTCGCCACTACCAAATAAAGTAACTTTTCTAACATTGAATACTTTAACACCATGAAGGTTTAATAGTTAAATTTGGGCTACCGATAAGATCTCAAGACGTCCTGCTGTGAATGTGCTGAGATCCTTACAAAATTCATCGAACGAGAAAAAGAAACTTTGAGTTTTTAGCAGGACTCAATAATGAATTTGACAAAATTAAAATTCAAGTTTTAAGCAGAGAATATCTCTCCTCTTAATGAAGTCTTCTCTCTCGTTCGAGCAGAAGAAGAAAAAATGATGGTGATGATCAATATTCTTACCCTTAAGATATCAATCATAACAACTTCTGAATCCCAAGATAAGAGACATTCTGTCATAGATATTCTCCCAAAAGAAATCTGTGGTGCAACTAGTGCAAAAAAAATAGCACAAAAACGACAAATTCTATAAACTTCTCAAAAAATACAAAGACAGTGGAGGAACCAAAGACGGAAATAAAAAAAAGGACAGACCCTTACCTAGTGGAGTTAGAATGATTCAATTCAAAAGAATTCTATAAATTAAGAAATTCTCTCAGCTCCTTAGAAAAATCATCAAAATCTTGTTTTCTTGCTCAAAGTTGTATGATTTCTGATTTTTATGATTTTAGTGCTTTTAATAATTTGTCACTTTCATAGAACCAAGATTCAGAGACCATGGACCAGATGACAGACCTGGTCAATATATTTCACTAATAAACTCTGTCTTTATTGTGATTGTGAAGCCTACAGCACCCAAACCAAACAGAGAAGTCGGCGCATTTCGCCCATGTTTAGACGCTGCTTGTAAGGGGGGCGCAAAACGCCTTTATTCCCGCGCTTAGGCACTCGACAGAGAAGGGAGCACCTTTGCTTTCGCCTTGGGCGCCTTTTCGCCCATATTTGCTAGGCGCGATTGTTTCTTACCCGAGAGACGTGTTTTTGTGCCCGATGCAGTTACTTAGCTTTCTGGTTTTTTCAACCAACTTCAACCGGCGAAATGATGTGCTGGATGTAAGGCTTCCTCGGGTGTTTTCCAACAAGTTCTTCGTGAAGGAGAGAAGAATTTAAGAGGAGGACTTCTAGAATCTCGGCATGTGTTGTTCGCATTGGATCAAAGAAGAAAGATTGTGGAGAGCGAGTCATGTAAGTTTCCCTGTATGTGGATAGAAAACTGGTCCGAGTCGTTTGTAAAACTATCTGATTTTCATAGTGAATTTGTGGTGGTGTGGCTCTGTATTTTTTTCGTGCTTGGATTTTTCCACATAAAATACTAGTGTGTTTTTCTAGTTGTTTTGATTTTGCTTCTGTACTTAAATTTATTGTTTCGATGTTCTCGGATCTGGTGATCCTATTTAGCAGTGAAACTAGGAGTTTCTTTCGGATTAGTTTCTCCCAACAAAATGGTATCAAAGCGGGGTTCGATTCGAGAACTTCGCATTCTAGAAGATACAGATGAAGGATTTTCTGTATAAGAAAATATTGTACTTCTCACTACAAGGAATCAAAAGGAAGCCCGAGTCTACGTCTATGGAGGAATGATAAGTGTTGGACCGAATGGCACTAGGTTTAATCAGGTTATCACTTTCCTCATATGTTGCGTTACATTGTGAATGAGAAAACTACGGTGGATCTCATGGCGGCACTGGCCAAGATGTACGAAAATTATTTTGTTTTTAATAAGATTTTTCTGATAAAGAAATTATTCAACATGAAGATGGTGGAAGGCAGTTCGGCGGCAAAGCATCTCAATAACTTCAACACTGTGACAAGCCAGTTGTGTTATGCAAGCATGAAGTTTGATGATGAGATCAGAGACTACCTTCATTGTCGGACAGCTTGGATGGTTTGGTAAAGGTGGTGAGTAATTCTTCAAAAACTTTGAAGCTAAATCTAATGTTGAACGAAGAAGTTCGCAGAAAAGCAGGAAATTATGAATCTTCAAGTTCTGTGTTAAATGCTGATAACAAGAGAATGAATGTGGGTAGAAATACAGGCAAAGGCAGATCCCAGTCCAAGAAAGAAAAGCTCAAGTCAAGCAGAGGAGAATGTTGAAACTGTAGTAAGAAGGGGCATTTCAAGAAGAGCTGCAAAGCTTCAAGGAAAGTTGGTGGTGGAGGAGAGAATAGTAGATTCTCTACTAATGTCTTTACTAGTAAAATCCAAAACGATTCCCTAGTGTTATCCCTAGTCAGTACTAAACCCTGGATGGTGGATTCAGATGTCTCTTTTCATGCTTTCCCAAAAAAAAATGTATTTAAAAACTACACTCAGAGTGATCTAGGGAAGGTTTGTTTGAAAGATAACAAGGCCTGCAGTACAATAGTAAAGAGTGATGTTGATATCAAGTTGTCGAATGGAACATTCTGGAAGCTTAATAAAGTCAGATATGTTCCTAGTTTGAAGAGAAATCTTATCTTTGTGAGCCAACTGACAAAGTCAGGACTTGTGACTACTTTCACGGGTGATTCATGGAAGTTAACCATGGCGGCATTAGCAATGGCTCGAGGCAACATTGAAGGCACCCTTTATCTAATCAATGAAATGACTAATTTCATTGATATGGCTAGAACCAGGGCGGATGTAGGTCTGTGGCACTGTAGACTTGGTCATATGAGTGAGAAAAGTATGAAGTCCCTACTTTCTAAAAATAAGCTTCAGGGTTTGAAATCAGTTGATCTGATTTTCTATGAATATTGTATATATGGAAAGCTGAAGAAAGTTTCTTTCTCCAAGAGCGGGTTAGTGGTGACGTCAAAGAAACTAGAGTTAGTGTATACTGACGTATAGGGTCCTCCAATTCAGTCCATTGGAGGTTCTCGTTGTTTTTTCACGTTTATTGATGAGCACACGAGAAAGGTATGAATTTATTTCTTAAAGCAGAAATCTAATGTATCTAAAATCTTTAAGAAATGAAAGACTGTGTTAGAAAATGAGACAGGATTAAAGCTGAAATATCATAGATCAGATAATAGAAGTAAGTATCGTGATAAGAAGTTCATTAATGTTTGTGCTATAATTGGGGTCAGGCATGAGTTCAGTGTCTCAAGAATAGAACAATCACGGAACGTGCTAGGAGCATGAGGCTGCATGAAGGCTTGACGAAACAGTTTTGGGCTGAAACAGCCAACACTGCAGTTTAATCTGATTAATTGTAGCGTTAGTACCTTTGTAGGAAGACTTACTTGAAGAAGCCTGGAGTGGCAAAAAAACAAGTTTATCTCATTTAAGAGCATTTGGGTGTTCTTCATATGTGCATGTTGATGCAGGTTCTATAAGCAAGCTTGACTCGAAATCTGTCAAGCGCACGTTCATTGGATATGGCTTAGATGAGTTTGGGTATAAGTTCAGGAATTACCAAAATCAAAAATTCATCAGGAGCATGGATGTCACATTGAACGAGATGGAGATGTACAAGGACAGGGATAGAACTCAAGACATTCAGCCAGCTACTTCTGAAGAATTCAGATATGTGGAGATAGATGATACGGGTTATCAGGAGGATGAAAAAGTTACTCAATGAGGAGGACTGAAAGTTCCTCAAACACCTGCTACAGAAATCAAGAGATCCAACAAAGTGAAACAACCCATACAAAAGTATTTTGCTTCTTTACACTATTTATTATTAACTAATAGTGGTGGACCAGAATTCTTGGAGAAGGCCACTCAAGTTGAAGATTCAAAGAAGTAGGAGCTTGTCATGGATGAACAAGTGCAATCTTTGGAGTTAAATCACACTTAGGATTTGACGGTACTACCAAATGGTAAAAGAGCACTGCATAACAAGTGGATTTACCGACTGAAAGAGAAGTCATATGGTAGCAAGCGCTACAGGCAAGACTTCTTGTGAAGGGTTTCCAGCAAAGGAAAAGAGTGGAATATACAGAGATCTTCTCCCCGGTGGTGAAGATGACGACTATGAGGGTTGTGCTGAGTATGATAGCAGAAGATCTACATATAGACCAAATGGATGTAACAACAGCTTTCTTATAAAAAGATATGGTCCTATGGAGGAGGAATTGTGCTTGGTGCGGCCACAAGATTACAAGGTTTCAAGTAAAGAAGGTTTAGTCTGCAGGTTGAACAAGAGTCTCTATGGCTTGAAGTAGACCCCGAGATAATAGTACAGAAGATTTGACAGGTTTATGTCAGAAAATGGGTACTTGAAGTGTCAGGCAGACCACAGTTGTTTTATCAAACACTTCAGTAACTATTATATTTTGCTACTTTCCTAAGTGGATTACACGATGATTGAAGGGGCAAATATGAAGAAAATCGGGGACTTGAAGAATCAGTTATCAAGTGAGTTCAAGATAAATAATTTAGGTCAAACTAGGAAAATCCTAGAGATGAGAATCAGAGGGGACGGGAGTGCAGGAACACTAAAGTTGTCTCAGGCAGAGTATATTCAAAAGATCCAAAAGAGGAACAACATGAGTGAGGCGAAACCAGTTAGCTCTCCCTTAGGTAGTCAGTTAGAAATATCTAAGGAGCTATCGCCTAACTCTGAAGCAAAGCAAGCAAAGATGAAGAGAACTCCGTATGCTTCCGTAGTTAGAAGTTTGATATATGCGGTGATTTGGACCAAGCCAAATATTGTATATGCAGTGGGAGTGGTCAGCAAGTAAATGGGTAATCTAGGCAGACATCATTGGAAGGCCGTAAAGTGGATTCTCAGGTATTTAAGAGGAACAGTCAACGGGACACTTTGCTATGGGAGTGCAGCGATCAATCTACAGAGATTCGTAAATTCAGATCTGACAGAAGATGTGGACATTAGGAGAAATACAACGGGATATATCTTCACATTGGGGAACACAACGGTGAGTTGGGTTTCAAGATTGCAAAAGATTGTTGAACTTTCAACTACAGAGAATGAATATGTTGCTATTACTAATGCTAGCAAGAAGATAATTTGGCTATAGAGTGTCATGACAGAATTGGGCAAAGGGCAGGGGATTGGAAAGCTATACAATGACAGTAGTAGTGTGATTCATCTTGTTATGAACATTATTTTCATGTCATGACAAAACATATTCAGCTGAGGTATCATTTCATTCGCTCTCTTTTTGAAGATGGGCAGTTGATCCTGAAAAAGAAACACAGCTCAGATTTCCATAGATATGTTGACGAGGGTAGTCACTAATGAGAAACTGAAGTTGTGTTTCGCTTCAGTTGGATTTCATGCATGTTGAGACCAGGGGTGAGTCACACCACAGTGACCACGGTACATGATTATAAAGGTGATTCAGATGATGGTGCAAGTACAGAGGACTAATGATGGGTGATATAGTCTCCAAGTGGGATATTGTGATTGTGGAGCCTAACCAAACAAACAGAAGTCGGAGCTTTGCGCCGGCATTGGGCGCTTTTGCGCCCATGTTTAGGTGTTTCCTGTAAGAATGGCACTTTTGCGCCCCCTATGGGTGTCTTTGCGCCCATGCTTAGGCGCTCGATAGAGAAGGGGGCGCCCTTACGCTCATATTTATTGGGTGCAATTGTTTCTTACCTGAGAGACAAGCGTTTTTGTGCAATTTGCGCCTAATGTAGTTTCTTCACCTTCTAGGTTTTTAAACCAATTTCGAGCGGCGTAATGATGTGTTGGGTGTAAGACTTCCTAGGGTTTCTTCAATAAGTTCCTGGTGAATGAGAGAAGAGTCATAGATGATTTATGGGATATCGGTGTGTGTTGTTTCCGTCTGATCAACGAAGAAATATTATGGAATGCGAGTCCTATAAGTTTCCTTGTGTGTGGAGAGGAAATTGGCGTGGGTCCTTTGTAAAACTATCTGATTTTTATAGTAAATTTGTGGTGGTATGGCCCCGTGATTTTTTCTCATTCTCAAGTTTTTCTACGTAAAATTCTCATTCATTTTTCTAGTTATTTTGATTTTGCTTCTGTGCTTGAATTTATTATTTCGATTTTCTTGAATCCTATGACCCTATTTCGTGGTGAAAGTAGGGGATTATTTCAGAGTAGTTTCCCCCAACAGCCCTAGCAACAAAAAAATAAAATTTACAGATGGGCCTTTAAAAATTATTGTCGGACAAGGAAATATCTTAATTTCTCCCAACGTAACCCTTAGTAATGTAGTCATGTCCCACACGTTGCAATTAACATTTTATTCATTCACAATTTTACCACGATCACACAGCCGTAAAATCATATTTTTTTACTAATTATTGTGTTTTTCAGGATCTCACTATGTGGAAGATGACTGGGCAAGCTTGAGAAAAGAATTGAGTTATACATTCTTAAAGATCCTAATCAACTATCATATTATTCACCCCTCATACTACCGATAACATGTGGGCCCAACGGCCCAACATTATAGATTAGGAAGTCTGTGTATATTTCCTTTGCTTTTCATAAATACAAACATTAAAAACTTTTTGCTATTGGAGTTAACTAACAACAACGAGAAAAGTAAAGATCAGTATTGAAATTAAATAGAAAATTACAACCAACTAGCATAGAAATTTGAAATGACAACAAGCATGACACTAACTCCTACAAAGGTTAGATCAAAGGGGTGGTGGTGGTTGTTGGGGATCTGAAAAGATGACGGCAAGGTAGTGAAGTGATACCGAAGTTAGCCCAAATAGCAACAAAAATGAAAATATTACTGCTGAAATTCAAAATGGGTTACAATCAAGGCACATGAAAACAGGTAAACAATGACACACACAAAACTAGGACAAAGGTCAGTGAGGTGGTGCTACGGTTTGAGAGGAAGAAAGTTTATGGAAGGTTATAGGGTGGAAGGACAGCAAACCGGTGTTCAGTTGGGTGGTTGAGCAAGTGGATGGTCAGCGAGGTAATCGTAAGAAGAGGGAAGGCTGGCAGCTTGGCGGTTGTTACAGAGATGGATGATGGCTAGTTAGAGGGGAGGGAGCAGTGCTATGGCATGGAAAAAGGCTATTGGAGGGGTTACAACAAAGAACAAGTCTGGTAGTGGGGTTACTGCAAGAAAGAAGGAAAGTAGAAGGGTTACGACAAAAATTGAGAGAACAACAAACGATTGGAGGCATTCAGAAGGGAAGGTAGTACACAGACGGAGGGGAAAGGTGAGAAAAATACGGAGGTAATCACCATCCTGGAGCAGGATACAGTTGTAGAACCATTTGTCCTCGGATACAGCCCTTAAAAAGGAAAAATGATGCTGATGACATAAATCTCAGAAGCAAAAACTAAAAATCCCTAATCAGATAACATAGAATATAGATAAATTGGAGAGGGAAAGCACACTCCCCTTGGGTGACAACTGAAAATAGGGCAAGGGACTTACCAGCCCCCATTCTCGTTGGTTCAGTCCAATCTCCCTAGATTGGGAAGGTTCGACTTCATTCGTCGAAGCTTCTGTCTGCAAATTGATGGTGAAAAAGTGACTAGAAGGTAAATAGAGGTTACTATCAAAAAGATTGAAATAAAAAATAGCAACATACACGACAAAGACACTCAACGATGGTGGATTTTGGATGGTAGTGGTGGTTGGTGAGGGTTGGGAATCCGGTGTGAGAATGGAAAAGGCGGTTGACAAGCAGAAAATAGCCAGCATCGATTTTTCGAGGGCCAGCAACAATTAGATAGTTGGAGGATGATGCGTGAGGCTATCTGGGTTGATGGAAGCAAGGGAGAAGGGCGGAAACAGCGACAGTTGCAACAAGGACGCAGCCAGAAGCTGGCCTCCGACTGGCCAACCAGTGGGGGAGGCTGCGAGGAAGGCTAGGAAGGGGGCAGCAATCGATGGGGAGGGTTGTGTGGGCTTCTGGGAGGATGGCAGCAAGGTTGGCAATGGGTTGGAGGCGATAGCAACAACGGAGGGCTGGAACGGTGACAGAGGATGTGGTGGGTTGTTGAACAGCAAAGGGAAGGCAGCCTCGGCAGGGACAGTGAAGAAAAGGACAAGACAGAGAGGAAACTGTAGAAAAACAGCAAAAAAACTGTTGTCGGGGCAACCTGCAACGAGGGGGAATGCGAGGCAGCAAAACGAGGAATGCAAGAGGGATAGGGTAGATAATCACCACCTCATGAGAGAAATACAACCGGAGCACCACCCAAACACTTGGATACAACCCCTGAAGAGAAACGAATGGATTGTCCTAACTAAAACACACAAAAAACTGACTTCCGCCTAATACAATACATATATAAGAAATGACTAAAAAGGAATGAAGAATAACAGAAAATAAAGCATAAGAAAGGAAAACGGGATTATTTAGGAGCATCTCCCGCAATAACTATTCCTACGGTACTATAGCAACTACAGTACCGCGGTAAGCTCCCGCGTCACTTATAAGTACATGTTAAAAATCTCAGTCTTTTATGGTACTAGTTCGGAATAATAATATACTCGTGCACGTTGATAATTTTTCTTCCATCTTAGACAATAGTAAAATAAGGCCCACACTTTGCTATGCTAACGGCGGTCGTATCAACAAAATATAAGTTGGTGGCTTACTCCATACAACAATAGAGGACTTATTTTAAGCCCTGTTAAGCCGACAAAAAACATGTCGTTCATGGGTGAGTTATGTTATATTTAGACGATTCTTCGAAAACAAATGTATTAATATATAGAAATGAAAAATTTAAGATATCTATGGTTCATTAAACATTAATATTAAAAGGTAATTATAAGGATATAGTTCCTAAAGCTTGTTGCAAATTAAATTAAACATTCTAATGTGAGAACATCATACAAGGTTCACAAATGTTATTTCAATATTTAATTTATCATGTGATTTTCTCAAAATTTAATAGAATAATCAACATGCATGTTATTTCTCTTTCTATTGTAATTTAAACTGTAATTATTCCGCTTGGTTATTTTGATTACAAATTAAATTCTTATTAAAATAATTCAAGCTTAAATGAGTGAAAAAATAAGGCGCTTGGTGATTTTATTGTTATTTCATTGTTTTCAGATTTAAGAAAAATTTTACTTCACAAGTGATCTAAAGATAATATTTATGATTTAATCTCCAACCTACCATCTGTTCTCCTCTTGAAATCTTGAAGCCATAAAACCGGTTCATGACATTTAAAGTATACAATCAAATTTAAACCCAAAGCATCATAGATATGTCCTGGATTTCCTTCTACAGCATCCAGCTCTTTCTTCTACACTAGTAAGTCCAGGACTTCCATCTACCGCACACAATCTCTTCCCACTAAAAAATTGGGTCCTAGATTTCTTTCTAAAACATCTGTGAGCTCCACAAAAAACATTTGTCTTCACCAACTAGTACATTCAACATAAATAGTGCAACTAACAAAAAAAACAGAATGGAGATTACAGAACGATAGCAGTGAAGCATCACTACCCATTCATGTCAATCCTCCCATATGTTGTCTTCAAGCCAACAATTCCACAAAGTGAAGACGGTATTCTGACAGAACCTGTCTTCAAAAAACATATTAAT
This sequence comes from Phalaenopsis hybrid cultivar, assembly GCA_002079205.1. NCBI lineage: Eukaryota > Viridiplantae > Streptophyta > Magnoliopsida > Asparagales > Orchidaceae > Phalaenopsis > Phalaenopsis hybrid cultivar. The sequence continues at coordinate 2,655 of JXCR01008488.1, read as the reverse complement.
GGCTTCTCAGTACCTCAACAAAACAAAAATGTAGCAAGGCTTATATTTTGGCAACCTCCACCATCGGTTCCCAGTGCAGCTGAGCATAAACCAGAGGCGACTAGTGCTGCAGGACCAGAAGAAGATCCACCAGTGTACCTGTCAAGTGAGTGTGGATTTCTAGTTGTCCTGCAAAATAGCTAAAACTTGTAAAAATTAAATTAAAATTAGAGAGAAGAACGTTAAGGAGCAACTACAGATGATATAACAGCAATACTAATAAATTGTTGGAAGATATCAAGACCAAAGATGGCATAAAATTTGGCAAGAAAGACTAGAGGAAGCGAAACTTTACATTTTATAAGCAAACAACACCTAAAAGTGCAGAAAGAAGAATAAAATCACTTGTTCAAGAGGCACAAATGTAGCTTGAAGAAATTGAGTAAAACAAACTTTCCATTGAAGAAATGGAATTTTTTGTCATTTCTTCCACCATGATTTGACTCTTATGCAATAGAGCTCTTATCTCTCGCAGTTCAAATTTCAAATTATTGAGTGATAAATCATCAGCAGCAGTTTCACCCCAACCACTAATGTTTGCTTACTGGTTGTCTTTTCCTAATCATCTTTACACATTCATGTTAAGTGTTCATTTGGTGTTGCCTTCAATTAATATAACTATCATCATCATTAGCCCATTAAACTTTCAAGGAGTGCATCACTCTGAAGAGTAGTTAGATTACACAAAAAACAACAGTCAAAATGGAAAAGCAGGACATTTAACCAAATCCTATCCCCGTATTTGTAAAAGGAAAGAAAAAAAAATTGATCTTCAAGCATTAGTATTCAACCAAATAGGATTGCCAAAAAAGAAACAGTCACTAGCCACAACTAGAGCCTTGTTATTCCAACAATGTTTCAGACTCATATTGGAGAGAGGCCATCCGTACCAACTACACTTAAGTTGCCTTCCAAATTTTTGGAGTTCAAAAAAATGGAACTATTTTTTTATATTTATCAAAAATTTGAACATCATAAGAAAATCTTACACCACAAATCTGTGGTTGTACCACCTTCGTACATGCTAATAGTTTACACTAAAAATAGAGGAAAACTTGACTCCATAACAATCAATTATACCTTTATGGGTTACATATCAACCAAAAAAAAAGATGCAATTGTTACCGTCCAACAAAAAAAAGGAAAAATAGTTAATATTATAAAACTACCGGGGCAAGCCGTGACAATAAAGCTCTATGAGTTGCAATGTTTATCTACATGAGTATTGCAATGTGGATCATCTGAGAATATATTTGAAAGTTACACATAAATGTAAAGTTTAGCATCTTGTTATTAACTTGAATGAAAAGATTAAGATTAACCAACTCTTTTTACTTCGAATGATTTTAAATTATTATATATTGTCATCAACTATTATATCAAATGCTAGCATATGTGATGATGAATTTTCCACATCTATCAATATGTCATTATGTACGTTCATGTTTTGAAAATGAAAGACTAGCAATGTGTTAGTAGTTAACCAATCCTTCCATTGTGGTCATCCATCCCCACCTTAGTTTATTCCAAGTTTCCAAATTGGGCTAAAATATTTTCAAAATCAACAACCCGAGTTATAAAATATCAATATTCTAGTGTAACAAATATAATGGTCTACAACTACACCACCATATAAGAAAGTTTATCCAAGTAAAGCAAAGGTCATTCCAAAGAAAAATTCATAAATAAAGTAGAATGAACAGAAAAATGAAAGAAAAGAGTTCAATTAAGATCACAGTGAATATGAAAGTCACAAAGATGGCTCAATAAAAAGACGAAAACAAAGTAATATGCAGCTTTTAAAACATTATATTAAGTACAAAATAATAATAAAGTAAAGTGCCAAAATAGCCCCCTAACTACTTAAATGGGATCATTTTAGTCTCAAAATCTATAAAAGTGCAAAATTAGTCCCCATACTCTTTTAACATGGGCTGAAATAGTCTCCAAAGCCCTCATTAAAATAATCTGAGACTAAATTGACACATTTCTATGCTATGTGACTAAAATGACCCTTGATAAAAAGTCAGAGGACCATTTTAACACTTTTCTCAATAATACTTCGTTAGATAAAAAAGTAACTAAGTCCACCTTACCCGTGGATTGGATTATTCCCTGTCGTTCCCATACCCAACTCATGCATATTTGCCTTTCCTATTATAATGACACCACAACTACGCAATCTGGAAACACATACTGCATCCTTTTTCACCTCCCTTGTATTATGCAACCATGATGTTCCACCTGCAGCAGAGCCTTCCAACTGAGAACTTGAAGCTAAATATTACCCATATTTTCCTCAGGAAATCAAGGTTAAGTGCAGCATTCATTACTCTTTGATGGGAAAGGATAGCAATCTATATCATCTTTTATCGCGACAAATATGCCATCAAGGATAGATAAAGGTTTTCCTGCATGACCCAGTGTAATCAATGTAAAATGTCAAACATATGAACAAAACAACTGGAATCTATCAAGAAAAAGTGAAGTTTCCATCGTATTAACATAGGCCCGTTGAGATGAATCTCTCTTAAATTTTACAGTTTCCAATCTCAATTTGCAATTCGTTTAATAGAGCAAGAGGTCGACAAAGAATATTAGAATATTTTCTGCTTA
>JXCR01008486.1:85314-142359 GCA_002079205.1 Phalaenopsis hybrid cultivar | reverse complement strand
TTTTAGAGAAACACCACTTATATTATATATATATATATATATATATATATATATATATATATATATATATATATATATATATATATGTTGAAAACAATGAAAACTATTGTTTGGTGAGAAGTTGAGGGTGCATTGCTCTAAACTTAACCCCCTAGAGGTTGTGGGTGACCGCATACAACATCGATCATAGAAATACTAAGTTGTCTGGCGAACGACAATGATGAGATTATGGAGCGACACTACCTCAGAGATATCATTAAAAACACCATGATGATGATGAACATCGATATTGAGAGGTGACGACACCCACTAGGTTATTGGAGGGCGAGGATAGATGTGATAGGGACACCATATATGGAGATGATTAGGGTGATCAAAATATGGGTGTCAAATTGTTCACAAGTTGAGTTTGGGTTTGACCCAAAATTGACCAAACCTGAAATTGGTTCGCTCGAACCCAACCTGCCTTTAACCCATTAACAAAAATTTGATCGTTATAACCCATTTAACATAAAACATAGCAGCTATTCGAGTCGATTTCGAGTCAATCTCGGGTCAATGTTGTGTTAACGATTTGAGTTCAAGTCAATTTCAGGTTAGCAGGTCAGTTTCAGATTAATTTTGAACTGACAGGTAAAATTAAATGGGTTAGAATTCTTAAACCGACCCAAAAATTATTCAAGTGAACCCGTACCTAGATTTTCTTGAGTCAACTTTGGGTCTAGCTAGTTGGAATGTCAGGTCAATTTTTAACGCCCATATGAGCACGATTAGGTAGCTATCTCGTGCTATGTAGCAGTGACGAGCAATGGGACACTGGTCTTGATACTATCACTATTAGGATGCTTGAGGAATATAAATTATTCATCATATCAAAATCAATCACATTATAGAGGACCCACCATGCATAACATCAAGTTTAAGGCAGGGGTGGACCCCGTAAACCCTAATTAGACCACTACTAAATTGTTCATTTTGTACTCTACCTTTAGTTCACTGTATGAATGTGTCACCTGTCCATATTGCATGCATGCACTTAAGCAAACCAACCAAACAAGTTATGGTACCGTTTGGATCACGATATCATTCTTGACATGGTCCAAAGAGCCACCTTTCTAGTGGGTCTGGTTTTTGCCTGAATGGCAAACAAGCTTTCAAAGAAAGCATGCCAAAGTTTGGTGTAAGCTTGCAACTTTAATCAATGCATAAGCGAACTAGCTAGCTAGCCATCTCTCATCAAAATAATAATAATAATAAAGAAACATTAATGATTACATGCTTTTGTGTAATTATAAATATTTTAAGGGAAATTATTATGTGCAACGATTGCTCGTTTGGACGACGGACCAGATATGCCAACATGTGATCCACGGATGCGTCGTCGCATTCAAACCATCATCCGAACGTGTCATCAGTTACACGTATTAATTTTCCCTATTTTAGGGTGGGTTAGATTAAGTGTTGGTCGGGTTAGCTCGATCTATGTAGAATAAAATTGTTAGGTTGACTAAATTTTATAAAAGTAAATTGTAAATTCTTGTGCACTATTTACAATATTTTTGGTGGCATATATGTTAATCTTACATGGAAATTATATAGAAACGTAAATATGCTGACTGCTGCAAATATATAAGAGATATTTTTTTTTTTGCAAGAAAAATTCAAAGTGGAAAAAACTGCAAAATCTTCTTTTTATCATTTTATAGTTTTAGACATCTTAAGGCTTGTTTCATGCATTTATAGGTGTATAAACACTTTCACTTTTTAAAGTTGGATAAAAATGTATTTATAATTATTACACTCTATAGNAAGTACATACCAATCTTATTCTGTTCATCAGACGAGTTGGTCGATGATGAACTTAATTTTTTTTTTTGTTCATATCATCATCAGACTCATCCACAATTTGGGTAAAATCTTTGTATGCCTAAATGATATTCTCTAAGATATTCCCTACTTAATGGAATCAAACTAAATACACAAAATTGATGTTTCTAATTTTGATTATCAAGTTCAATAGTACTTTGTATCTCAATAACCACTCTAAGTTTAGCCCTTATAACAACGACCCAATCAATTTTGTCTCATGTTCTTATAGAGAAATACACCTAACTAGCTTGACATGTTAGAACAAATAGATCGAACTTTGCATATCTTTTGTTAAATTTAACTTCACTAATATCATATGGGTTTAGTGTTCTAGTTTCTCAATTAAGAACATTATTAAATCACTCACAGTTTAACATAAATGCATTGCACTCAACACAACTCATATATCACAATTATCCTACTTCTTGAAGAATATCGTAGTATTTGATCTCACTATTTGAGTGGGTGTTTCCTCTAATATAAATGTNTTTGTATCTCAATAACCACTCTAAGTTTAGCCCTTATAACAACGACCCAATCAATTTTGTCTCATGTTCTTACAGAGAAATACACCTAACTAGCTTGACATGTTAGAACAAATAGATCAAACTTTGCATATCTTTTGTTAAATTTAACTCTAGNTATATATTTTGTTCCATTCAGACTTGAAACTCATGTGAAATATATAATCATTCATATCAAATATTTATCACGCTGTAACATTGCAGTTAAATCCCAAAATAGAGAATANATATCATATGGGTTTAGTGTTCTAGTTTCTCAATTAAGAACATTATTAAATCACTCACAGTTTAACATAAATACATTGCACTCAACACAACTCATATATCACAGCTATCCTACTTCTTGAAGAATACCGTAGTATTTGATCCCACTATTTGAGTGGGTATTTCCTCTAATATAAATGCCCAAATTATATATTTTGTTCCATTCATACTTGAAACTCATGTGAAATATATAATCATTCATATCAAATATTTATCATGTTGTAACATTGCAGTTAAATCCCAAAATAGAGTCTATTAAGCCGTGATCCATAATTTTGTTTCTCCAATTATGAACCTATTAAAAATTTTAATATATTATTTCTTTTAATTTAGGTGTTCAACTTACAAACTTGTGAATTGAGTTAGTTGAACATCCATGTAATTTGAACCATATTGAAAATTCTTCTTCAATATTTTTGCTTATAACAAAATTATCCTTTATGTTATAACAAAGTCATCATCTTTGTTTAAATTGCTGACAAATAACCTGCTCACATCATTTTAAGTTATATAAGCAGATCAATATAACACTTTCAACAATAACTCAAAAAAATATTAATTATTACTNAGTTGAACATCCATGTAATTTGAACCATATTGAAAATTCTTCTTCAATATTTTTGCTTATAACAAAATTATCATTTATATTATTACAAAGTCATCATCTTTGTTTAAATTGCTGACAAATAACCTGCTCACATTATTTTACGTTATATAAGCAGATCAATATAACAATTTCAACAATAACTCAAACAAATATTAATTATCTAATGTTGCTCAAAAAATGGTTGAACTCTATCACAATTAAGAAGAATATATAAAGTTCATGTTGGAAACTTCTCACCAATGAGACAGCATGTAACATGTCTCACTGATGTTTCATCTAATATCTGAAATACAGATAACACGTGCTACAAAGACACCTCACCAACACTTTGATCTATTGGTTTTTAATGTTTAAGATAGTATGAACAAAAAGTAATTACCTATTGCAAAAGATATGTTTGGCACATTGAGCCCTCAGAGTGTGTTTANTATTGCTCAAAAAATGGTTGAACTCTATCACAATTAAGAAGAATATATAAAGTTCATGTTGGAAACTTCTCATCAATGAGATAGCATGTCTCGCTGATGTTTCATCTAATATCTGAAATACAGATAACACGTGCTACAAAGACACCTCACCAACACTTTGATCTATTGGTTTTTACTGTTCAAGATAATATGAACAAAAAGTAATTACTTATTGCAAAAAATATGTTTGGCATATTGAGCCCTCAGAGTGTGTTTAATTTTTATGATTATTTAATTTTATTAAAAAATCTACAACATCATTCATTATTTAGTAAATTGAGATAATAAGTTTTTATAATTTAAGTAATTGGATATTGAGAAGACATATCACTTAAAGGGATACATCCACATGCATTGTATTGGCCCCCTTATTATATCATCATAGGATAAATGTACTGGTAGCTTCTCCATAAAAAAAAAGAGGAAATATCTGCTCAAGTTTGCATAATATCAATGGAACATTCATTCAAGATCTTATTGTATCAACTATCAAATTTACTGTGCATAAATCATTGAAGAATACATTGATTTTGATTAATGGCCTAACTATCATAATTGACAAAGTACTAAATGCAGTTGACAATATGCACTACAAGAAAATATGATTGTCCCGACTTTTAAAGCTGAATATCTTCTGACTCCCAAGTCAGCACTACAACTCAAGTTAGATGCATATCCATCTGTGGGCTTCAGAGACTACAATCATTCACATATTACTTTTTGTGTACAATACTTAGCTTTATGCTTTATCAATTTACTTATAATTGTCTCTTAGTTCTAACTTTCTCCTATTGTTATGCTCCTTCAAATAAAAAAATCTCGTTTTAAAATTATCATTAATTTATCTTNTGTTGCTCAAAAAATGGTTGAACTCTATCACAATTAAGAAGAATATATAAAGTTCATGTTGGAAACTTCTCACCAATGAGACAGCATGTAACATGTCTCACTGATGTTTCATCTAATATCTGAAATACAGATAACACGTGCTACAAAGACACCTCACCAACACTTTGATCTATTGGTTTTTACTGTTCAAGATAATATGAACAAAAAGTAATTACTTATTGCAAAAAATATGTTTGGCATATTGAGCCCTCAGAGTGTGTTTAATTTTTATGATTATTTAATTTTATTAAAAAATCTACAACATCATTCATTATTTAGTAAATTGAGCTAATAAGTTTTTATAATTTAAGTAATTAGATATTGAGAAGACATATCACTTAAAGGGATACATCCACATGTGTTGTATTGGCCCCCTTATTATATCATCATAGGATAAATGTACTGGTAGCTGCTCCATAAAAAAAGGAGGAAATATCTGCTCAAGTTTGCATAATATCAATGGAATATTCATTCAAGATCTTATTGTATCAACTATCAAATTTACTGTGCATAAATCATTGAAAAATACATTGATTTTGATTAATGGACTAAGTATCATATTTGGCAAAGTATTAAATGCAGTTGACAGTATGCACTACAAGAAAATATGATTGTCCTAACTTTTAAAGCTGAATATCTTATGACTCCCAAGTCAGCACAACAGCTCAAGTTAGATGCATATCCATCAGGGGGCTTCAGAGACTACAATCATTCACATATTACTTTTTGTGTACAATACTTAGCTTTATGCTTTATCAGTTTACTTATAATTGTCTCTTTATTCTAACTTTCTCCTATTATTATGCTCCTTCAAATAAAAAAATCTCGCTTTAAAATTATCATTAATTTATCTCTTAATATCTATTACAATATTGAAGATATTATCGAAAAAAATTTCTCAATATTTATGATATCGAGATGATGTCAACTCAAATTGGATACCAAAAAATATTTTACTTTGTTCAATTATGTATAATATCAAAGCCAGAAAGAAAACTTTAAGATAGTTTTGAGGAATTAGATTTAATTGAAATTCTTCTAATAATCTACCATAAATCCTCCACAATTATCCTTGGTGTTTGACTTAGTTTTTCAATTCTATTTTTCAAGAAGATATTTTTATTCCTTTTGAATGGGTCATCAACAAGTAAGAACATTTGATGGAAGTCGAACCATGAGCTTTTTCTTCCTTCTTTAAAGTAGCTCTCTATCAAATTCATACAGTAAGGATAAATCAATTTTCCCACAATGCTCCAACCTGATAACACCTCATATGCTAGTAAAATCACTTATTTTTCACATTAGTGTCACTTTTAGCTAAAAAATCTATTTCATAACAATATCATAAGTTACCACACATGTTTTAGAAAATATTTGAAGCTCGTATATAAAATGTTATAAGCGCACATCAATTTTTTTTCTTGGGGCTATGTGGACCAAGTATGATCAATGTTAGAAACAAAAATGGTGTGGTCATACACATATCAGGTGGTAAGTTATATGTCATAAGAAACGTTGACTAGCATGAGTTTAGAGATGTGGCCAGACTGTATGGTATGAACCTGTCTGCACTTAATCAAGCTTAACATTGTGTCATTCGACTGCAAACTCAGGATATGTATGATCAAAATATTTTTAGGCTTCTCTAAAACATTATGAATGAGCGTTTACATACATTATGATTCATCGGAGTTGAATCAATTACCGTGAAGTCGTCAGAGGTGAAGAACACCGCGGGTGTCGTCGGGAGCATTACCAGAGAGCAAGTGTTGCTAGAGCTCTAATATCAAATGAACGGAAGAGAGAAAGCAAAGAAGAGCATGAATGAAAATATAGTGGGATTAAATTAGGTCTAAAAATGTTAGCATCCACATTTTCCATTACAAATTCAGCGGCAATGATCTTGTGTGAAAAATCGCGGATAAAATTTTCGCCGCTGTGCTATTAACTTAATAGCATCCAAATTTGAGTCTACAATTTATTCCACTACAACTTTGCGACAGCACTTTGTGCAGGTAATTTATCACCATTGAGTGAATAGCAATGAGGCAGAAACTCCAACCATTGTTTCTGATTCAAAGACTTAGGTTGTGTTTGGGGCAGCTTGTGTGTTTCAGGATAAACTGCTTATCCTGAAACGCGGACCCGCGGTCTGCATTTAGTATAAAAACCCAAACGCGGTTTCGGATAAGCTTACGAAACGCACGAACCAAACGGTACGGCGCCGTTTTTAAAACGCCGCCCACACTTATAAGCTGCCCCAAACGAGCCCTTAAATGCTGAAATTACAACTACTAATTGCGCACGCTAATTATATTGGAAACAAATTCAGCCGCAAAATCAGCATCGAAAAAATTCGGCCAGTAATGAATCGTATTCATGTANGTTTTAAGCCCTTACAACATAACTTGATGAACCTAACTTGATTTTGTCTGTTATTAGTAATTCTTGATTTTTCTGCTTCATAAATGATCATCAAAATTTACCCTCTAAAGGATAAGTGAGAAGTCTTGATGTCACTTGTACAAAATACTTTACAACATTCAAAAACTCATCAGCAAGTCCTTTGTAACATGAATATAATATGTTGTACATCCATGATCTCAAATCACGGATATCTATTAGTGCCTCATATATAAATTTAAAGATGAAGACAATTACAAACACACTTACAAATTGGACCCGTGACTCCAGGGTCAAACCCAACCTCAACTTGTGAACAATTTCGGTTCATGCCAACTAATCTTCTTCCTACCTTTCCTCTGGATGCTCTTGAAGTTGAGTTGATTGTTGTGCGTTGGGCTATCTTCCTTGCTTCCAGGACACATTTTCTGAAGCTCATTGTGGAAATAGATTCTCAAACTGTGGTCAGAATTTGCCCTATGGTACTTGTTAATGTGGCTCCACAAGATCCAGTCATTTCAATCAGCCATACAAATTTCATACTCCTACTTACCTAGAGAAGCAAACAGACCAACCAATTGGTTGGTTGGATAGGCTCATATATATAAAGATTGGCTAGAGTCTATTAAATGAGCCTCTCGACCAACCTCATGTGCTTAAAAATTCCATCACGCATAGGCGGGATCGAACCTCATGTGCTTAAAAATTCCATGAGTCTTACGAACTCTGCCNTTCTCACATATATATATATATATATATATATGAATGAGCGTTTACATACATTATGATTCATCGGAGTCGAATCAGTTACCGTGAAGTCGTCGGAGGTGAAGAACATTGCGGGTGTCGTCGGGAGCATTACCAGAACGGAAGAGAGAAAGCAAAGAAGAGCGTGAATGAAAATATAGTGGGATTAAATTAGGTCTAAAAATGTTAGCATCCGCACTTTCCATTACAAATTCAGTGGCAATCATCTTGTGTCAAAAATCGCGGATAAAATTTTTGCCGCTCTATTATTCACTTAATAACATCCGAATTTGCGTCTACAATTTATTCCACTACAGCTTTGTGACAACACTTTGTGCAAGTAATTCATCACCATTGAGTGAATAACAATGTGGCAGAAACTCCAACCGCTGTTTCTGATCCAAAGACTTAGGTTGTGTTTGGGGCAGCTTGTGAGTTTCATGATAAGTTGCTTATCCCGAAATGCAGCCCGCGGGCGAGCTTTAGGTTCAACCCGCGGCCTGCATTTAGTGTAAAAAAAACCCAAACGCGGTTTCAGATAAGCTGATGAAACACACGAATCAAACGGTACGACTGCGTTTTGAAAACGCCGCCCACACTTATAAGCTGCCCCAAACGGGCCCTTAGATGCTGAAATTACAAGTACTAATTGCGGACGCTAATTCTATTGGACACAAATTCAGCCGCAAAATGATCATCGAAAAAATTCGGCCAGTAATGAATTGTATTCATGTAGTGTATGCTCAATCATTTTTTTGTATTTTCTGTCTAATAATATCAAATTAAAATATGGTATTTTTATAGATTATTCAAATTATTTCCCACTTATTTTTAACCATCATGGATGAAAAAAAAAGAGAGCCGTCTCTTCACTACACAAAACTTCAACTAAATTTTATAGGAATGTGGTGACTCTCTTGAACTAGAAAATGAATATGATTACTGTCTGCATTTTAATAGATTTTTGCTTGTATAAATTTTGTTTTGCTTGTCTTCCTTATATTGGATCTAAAGTTCTCCTATTGCTGAACTACGCTTTGTTCGAGATCTAACACACACAAATTAAAGAAAATAAGCCATCATTTTAGGTGCCAAATAACTCTCCCCCGNTAGGAATGTGGTGACTCTCTTGAACTAGAAAATGAATATGATTACTGTCTGCATTTTAATAGATTTTTGCTTCTATAAATTTTGTTTTGCTCGTCTTCTTTATTTTGGATCTAAAGTTCTCCTATTGCTCAACTACGCTTTGTTTGAGATCTAACACACACAAATTAAAGAAAATAAGCCATCATTTCAGGTGCCAAATAACTCTCCCCCACACTGGACGAGATTAGCACCAAGTAATCATCAAGCCAAAGTTTCGAAGTTTGCCACGATTAATTTAAGTGTCATGCTAGTAACATTTAAAATTTCAAAAAATGTTAAAAAAATCATTTTTTTTTGTAATTGTCAGGATCATTATAGATTTTTATTCAAAAAAAGCCATGCACGTAATATTTTTCTTTGACTATATGTTAGATTTTAGTATATTTCATGGACAACTAGAGCAAAATTTTCTGAATATATAAACATATATGGATATACGTCCACTGTACATAAAACTGCTAGGAATCAATGTCTATGAACATTTGGCAAAAGGAAGCACGTACTATTACAAGCATTTATAATGTCATAATATGTTTATGTATAGATATACCAACATCAAGCATACGTGTATATAGATGAGTGTGTGTCTTAAAGGATTCTTTGGTTTTATCAAGGCATGGAGGAGCGATCTTGCTGTCGGTAGATAGATCTTAATCATAGGACCACTAAAGAAGGCATCTCTATGGTGAAGTCGCACTCTAACGAAAATTTAAGCTCTTTTTCAGGGCAGACAAAGGTATCCGATCAAAGTGTGAGTCCATTTCATGTGAAGTTGTAATGAGTGAGAGAGAGAGAGAGAGAGAATTGGCATGTGAAGCTTTCAATGCAATATAAGCTGGAGAAGGGGCCACAATGGGAAGAACTTTAAGGCATGGAGTGTTATGGGGGCCTACTTTTTTCATGTTTTAATATTTAAGTGGAAGAAGAAGCTCAGCTTTATTATTATAGATGGTTGGATTGTCTCTCTCTCTTTGAGTTCATTTGAAGCCTTGAAAGAAGAGTGGAGTTGAGTGGTCCCTATATGTGTGAATTTAAATGATCATCATGCATGACCTACTCTACTTTATATTGTTCCTAAAGAAGAGGAGCTAATGATATTTGAAGTGATTATTTCCCTAACTTTAGTTTGGGGCACCACACCTTTCTTAGTTTGAGACAAGGTATGCTTCAATTGGTTGATTAAAGATTTTTTTTTTTTTTTGGGCTCTGTTTGTACCGGTATGAACTTTAATAATAACCCATTAAATTCTATTGTTTAGACAAGATTTATTTTGGTTAATGTGGATGTAGACTTTTATAGAAGTCACTTTGTGATTGAGTATTGGGTGCAAATGGGTGATTTTTTAAACATTAATGGTGATTTGTGACTGTTGAACAATCACAAACATGTAGCACAATAAAAGGAGAAATTAGTGCATACAAACACCACATGCATCTCTGCATGCGGTGTCCGATTCTGACCGTATATCACGGTGATCTACGGTCAGAATTATTTCAATTTTTTTTAAATTTAGGTGGGGCCCACTGAAATGCATCCTGACCGTAAATCACCTGATTTACGGTCAGGATCGGACACCGCACGTCGGACACCGCACGCAAGATGCGTGTGGTGTCCGATCTGTATGGAATAATTTTTCCAATAAAAGTGCTATTATGATCCATAGCAATGTTAATTTTTAATTGTGCATTATATAGTTGAGATATTAAGATAAAAATGAAGCACAATAAAAGCCAACCTAGAGATAAAAGCAAAACACACGAACAATATATAAAAAATTTAAAAGATATTTTTGAGATTTAAAGAAATTGTAATAAGAAACTAAATTCTTTTAAATGCATGTTTGAAGCGAAAATTGAGAAGTTTCAAGGGTACTTGTTAATGCCCAAAGGGATAAAAGCCAACCCAAAGAAGATTCATGCCTTGCTCTGTATGTTGTCCCCTTGCAATATAAAAGAGTTATAAAAGTTTACAAGTTGAATCACAGGATTTAGCAGATTCATGAATCTCATTCTCTCATGAAATAATGGTGTAGGATTGTTGTGTACTGAATTTCTTTTGTGATTTTGTGCTTTAACTTTGAAGGTGATGTTTGACATTTAAAACTTCCTTTACTTTTATTTTGACTAAGTGAAATGTTAATAATCGTCGCAAATTGTGAAAATCAAAAGAAATTACAATGGAACAATTAGGTTAATCAAATTAACTTAGGGGAATAGGAATAATGCCTCTAGGTAAGTGCAAACTGTTAGAGAGAAATAATTCTTGGGGCTAAAAATTGGATTCAGGGGACTAATCCAAGTTTTCTTAGCCTAACTTCCATAGACTACCAGGAGGGGGTTAAGGAAGAGGGTTGCTCTCATTTTTCACCTGACTGTCGAATCATTATTTCACACTTAATGACCTACATAACCATTTCATTCTTTCACACTAGGTGGACAACCTCGATATCTTATGGATTCGTTATCATTAAGGCTAAGGAAAGTTTGTTGAAGTAGATCTACTTCATTGTTGAATCTTGATCGTCGTCTGAAATTGTCCTTCATCCACTTGCTATTTGCTCTGAGCTCCTTGTTGTGATAGTTATAGGTTTAAGTTTTATGTGTGAACATGCATTATTGTTGAGTCAAGGGATTACCATGCGTACCTCCTAAACAGGTGTCATACTGTTATCTACCCTAGGGGTCTTTGAAAAATACAACAAATCATGCGTAAGTAAAAGAATGGTAAAAGCATTAGCAAGTAAAGTAAACATGCGTACCTATGTTTCTTGCCGCTCCTGCAAAAAGGTTACTACCATGAACATAGTATAGTATTAAAGAAATTAAACAAGACATGAGGGGATGTGAGCATGCTTATGTGTGAGAAAGCCAGTTGTCATGTATATGAAAAATCGCAGCTAACTATAGGAATTCAAGTTAAAGGCAGGCTCAGATTCATAATTCTCGAGGGACCTCCATAGACAACCATAAGCAATTTGTGTTCTTTACCATATCCAACCTCGGGTAGAAGCTACCAACAAAATGATCGAAGGAGGGAAACTCCCGATTTACTCAAAGTGATTAACAAGTGGACTTGTTGAAGGAAACATCCAAAATTCTTAATTTTTTCAGGCATTTAATATTAAAACTTTTACATAACAGTAAAAATTATAGTATCACGAGAAAATAATTTTTTTATGTTATGTTATATATATGTATTTTGCAAATTAGGTAGTCCACCTGTTAATGAATTTAATCGGGCTAGAGCTACCACAGCCTAAGAAAGCAAGGACAACTTCTCACCAAGTGTTGGTGAATAGTACCATTGGTCTTGTATCCAACCGAAGATCCTAAGGCTAGAAGATACTATTCTATTATCCCATCTTTAGCACCAAAACCATTTCCCATCATTGCCTTTAACCCTGAACCATCCAACTTATAGCCCTGTTCGATGATCTATATACCGTCATATTTTAAATATCCCGAGTTGGCTATAAGGGTCTGAATACCATATTCAAGACTCATACCCTTGAGCATTGAACTTTACTGTAGGTTAAGTTATAATAGGGTATTTTTATTAACATGTGGATTTAAGGGTCCCAAGTCATATCATGGTAGGTCCATATAATTTTTGGATGATTTTCCTCAACAAATTATAACAAATTCGAATGTTCTCTAAAATGTCCAGAATCTTTCAAAAGTGTTCAGGAAATGATCCTAAATAAACTTTGAATATATTGCAACATTTTAATTTCATTTGGCTTTGCTAATATTGCTGAGTTGATCGACCTAACTACATTAGGAGTATTTTAGGTTGCAACTGGCTTAGTGTAATCTTGAAATCTTAGTTAACCCATGAGGAAGGCAAATGATTGTTCATTGAATGTCACATTAAGAGTTGTATAAGTAAGCACCCCTAGGGGTATGTTGGACCATTAGAGAGATTTATACCCTTGCCCTTCAATTGGGTTTGGGTTTTTAGTGCTTCAATGTGTTTTATTATTGCTCATATTCTCTTATTAAACTATTCCTTAGATGATATTGGATTGAACCTAACTCACTACTAAGCTCTCGGGGCTTTAAGAGTAAATTTGTAATTAAAAAAAAGGACTTATAAGGTGTGCTTAATCCTTATTGAATGGATTGGGATTTGTCTAATCACTAAAAAAGGAGCTTAAATTGATAGCGTACCGATATTCCAATTCATACCTTTTACTTTTGAATCAATCAAATTATCATTTCTTCCGATTCACAATAATTAAAGTAATTACAATTTTACCCTTTATAGAAAGTACCATGAATGAGTTGTTATCCTAATTACCTTTTGCATTTTAATCACTTCAGTGGGTTTATCATCATAATTTAATATCCTCATCTCCTGTTAATCCAAAAAATTAGGGTTAAACTGTAAAATTCCAAAATTGTAATTATACGCTTAGAGTTTATACTTCATATTTCTTTAATTTTAATGCAAATGATCATGAATCTTTGCTGACATCTTACTCATGGACTAATTAAGACATCAGACAAATTATATTTTTCTGTTATTTATTTATTTTTTATAATTATTTTTAATCCATAATAATGAATTTCCAATATTAATTAATTTAATTACCCAAAACATGTTATTTGTCCTTAGAAAAATTTTATGATGTTTCTGAAGGTCAGATGTCTGCTTAGAGCAATTTCATGATTTTTTTAATTATATTTTAATTTTATGATTTTCTAATTAGTTTTAATAGATAAATAAGTAGAAAATATATTTTAAAAATTTTACTTTTTATTTTTTATTTAATCCCCCTTACCTCAGTGAACTCAGAGAAATTAATTATATATTTTTAAATTTAATTTTATTTTCTTAGAATCATTTTAGATATAAAATTTATAAAATTAAAAATCGATTTAAATACTTATAATACATTTTTATATCTTTAATTACATCATCACAAACGTCGTGCTAAACTCAAAGACGGTGTATCGAAGTTGCAAAAACCACTCCCCACAGCGACCACTCCATATTGCGAGGTAACAAACTCTTCTGTGCACGACAGCTGTAACACAAGCCACTATTTGGCCCCTTCCTGCCTAAGGGACAAGAGCTTGTACGCATAATCACCAAATCATAGAGAATCATGTTAACTGGGCTAGACTCCGTGATTTTTTTTTATCCTAGTTTTTCACATAAAATTTTCTGATATTTCTACATGTCACTTGTATCACTTGAGTGTTATGCGGATTCTCGTACAATGATAAGACAATAATTCATTGCTTTACCGCCATAAATTTCCTAACACACATCAAATTTATTATTTATATTTATAACAATAAAGTTTTTCACTTTTAATAAGTTAGTAATAGTGATATTACTTATATGTTATTAAAAAATTTGAGTGATATATTTATAAATATGGTAGTTTAGATTTTATATAAGTAAATATGTAAGTAAATGACCCAAATAATAATAGTCAATGTATATATTTCTCTAATTAATGAGCGTGCAAATTATATACATGGGCTTAGAAATCCGTTTGTCATTAAATTGAGTTTAAGTGCTTAAGTTGATCTGTAGCGGTTTTCCAATATGATTGGATGTGACAGTCATAGCCATGTACGATGCAACGGTGCTTTATTGCGTGCATTAAAGTTTGGGATAGCAAGAGTTGGAGGAGACGTACGCTATTAGTTGGATGCACCATTAATGCTGCTGCATAATTTTATTAATATTATATGTGCGGACAATACCTTATTTTATTTTATAGATAAAAAACCTTTTAAATTTAATGCCTACAAAACACAGTTTTTATAAAACCACTAATATTTAATATTTAGATCTGAAACGCCATCAATATATTCTCATTATCTTGCATGAGTTTTGAGAGATGACATGAATGTAAACTTAATTTTTTTAAATACAAAAATATTTAAATTTTGATTAAAGATTATGGAGAAGTTTGATTTCAGCAAATATACAATCAAACTGTTTGGCTCGACGAGACGGGCCAAATGATATAAAAATTAGTTTAATTTGAGTAAAATCAAGCCCAGATTAAGCTGTTAAGCCGCTAGTGAAATATTTCAGTGTAAAATTAGAAGGTTAAGAGATTCCAAATATGACATGCTTATAGTAAAATCAAAAGTTTCGACAAAATGAATCAAATGAGCGCTCAATTTTGATATCACTAAAGAAATTTAAATATCCACAAAAAAACCCTCTTGTGAGGGAACCTTCTCAGACTGTCTGATCAAAGTGGTATGAATTCCTTATTTATTTACAACTTGATCTCGGATAGACTGGGATCCAGGAGAAGACGGAAGCTTAGAGAATGAGTTGAAGCCCAGTATCATTTATACAATAAAGATTTGATGAACTTCTTTTGCCCATGCGACTGTCGACCACGTTGACCCCCTCATGTCAGTCATCATCTACCATCGCTCGCCACCCCTACCATCGACCACCATCGGCGGCCCCTATTGTCTATCACCTTCGGCCACCATCTACTCCTTACAGTGAAATCTCTTGCGGAGTCACAATGTGCATTGTGGAATCCAATCATACATTGTAGAACAGTGAAAGATCTGTCACAACAACAAATCGTCCAATACATCGTGTAATGATACACCTTAAAAACGGTGTCACAACTAACCCTAAATATGGTGGAACAACATATCCTAATGATAGTGTAACTACGCACCCCACAGAAGGTGTAATGACGTCTCCCGAAGACGGTATAAAAATGCACCCCGAAGACACTGACTTTTTCAGACTCTTAAAGCGCTCCCCTCACAGCCCATCATTGCGGCTTATACAACCAACTACAGTCTATGTGGTCCACAGCTCAGGAAGCTCCTGACTTAGACCTCTACTACCTACGAACATCATTACAACTTACCACTAGATTCACAGCCAGATAGCTCCCGACTCATACTCTGCGGCCTACAAACATCATCGTAACTCTCCAATACGACATATGAAACCAACTACAGCCTATTTGTTCTACAGCTCTTGGAACTCCCAACTTTGGCCTCTATGTCCTACAAATGTCATCACGACTCACCATTATGGCCTATGTGACAAATTGCAGCCTATGTGACTTACAGCTTGTGCAGCTCCTGACTCTGGCCGCTTTGGCCTGCGAAGTTATCGTGACTCACCACTACAACCTATGGAACCAATTACGACCTATGTGGCTTACAACTTATGCAACTCTCAATGCTTGCCCTTGCGACATACAAACGTCAGCAAAGCTATTAAGCTTCGACATGTTAATCGTACTAAAATCATGAAATAATTTATTGCCCATCTTGTTGAGAAGATTCGACATGTTAATCGTACTAAAATCATGAAATGAATATTTATGGTTGATTTCCTATCTTTCTTCATGAAAGTTTATTAAGCTGACTGCCATGTTTTAATTCTTGTGCTACACTTAGCAATCTCTGTAAACATTAATGAGATTAAGATCTTCGGAGATGTGCATGATGAAGTCTCTCTAGTAGATTGCTAGTGTGACTGCTAAATTTCTCTGACAAGAATATCATAATAGAAGGCTTGACAAAGTTCACAAAGAAATTTGTTTCTATATGAAAAATACTGCATCCTAATGAAAATATAAATTGCCAAATTCAGTGCTCAAGAGGCATGGAGAATATTAGAATATATTCAAACAAAGGGGAGGCTGTCCTTACTGCAGATGTTGATGAGTGGGATTAGAGACACTCCTTTATTAATAATTTGCAAGAAAGTACCCTAGGAGAATATGGTCCTTAAAATTAAGGAGAGAGTATGATCCCCTCTTTGATTGATGACTATTTATACAAACTATCATTTGATCAATTGTGGTTGCATTATCTTAGAAACCTAGAAGATTATGACCATGGTACTTACTAGATTATACAGTGCTCACCAATATGATTCTAAAATGAAAGTATTAGTTAAAAGGCTTAGATATCATTGACTTTGATGATTAATGATACATGGATATTGTTGTTTAGTTAGAAATATATATAGAAAACTTACATGAATACATATATTTCTTTCAGTGTTTGTCTTTATTTATTGCAAACATTTGCATGTTTTGTGCATAAAAAAACTCTAAAAATAAATTTAGAAAGTAAAGGTAAAAAACATTGAAGCGCATCAGCGCTGTGCGTCAAAGCCTAGGAGTCAAATTGGGATCTTCTAACATAAGTTTTCCTGGGAGCGCAAAGCTATGACACTAACGATCCAGCTTCTAATTAAGTGCACACTCAAAGCCTCGACATCATATATGCGAGTGCCACAATGCCACTTGAAGGTAGGAGAAAGGGCCAAAGATTGAGAGAAGAAAGCCATAATGCCATTCCCCCTAGTGCTTAATTAAGTGCCAAATCCAGCACTTCAACACCTTCATTTGAAGCGTCGTAGCTCCATCAAAGACAAAATGAACAATAAAAAGATAGAGTTTGAAGCCTAAGTGTCAAACTTGAACGCTCTGATACCAAGCCTGGCGTCTAAGCGACATAAGTGTAGAGCTGCGACGTGACAATCTCAATAGGAATAGTTGTGCATTTTGAAATTTAAATTTGTATGGGGGTGGAATTTATTGGAGTGGCATAAATTACTTATGTGGGAGACTAGAGGCTAGAGAGTGTGTAGAGGGTGAACGGAGAGTGTGTGGAGGACCTTGGGTAGTGAGTGTGAGTAGTTGAGTGTATATGTGAGTGGAGAGGTGTATTTTAGAGAGCGATTGGAGAGATTTTTGCAAGGAAATGAGAAGATTTTAAGCAAAGTTCAACACCGCATGTTTCCTCTACACTTTCCCTCGTATTAGTGTGTTATGATTTCTTAGATTTTTTTATTGCTGCTCTTTAAACATGTTGTGTAACCAAGTCCCGACTCATTTGGGCTAGTGACTTTGTATTGGTTTTCATCTATTCAATATCTATTTCATTTTAAATGAGATTTGGTGATGTTTTAACTCTCTATGCATAACTTACTTTCAATTGACTAGTTGATTATTAAAACTCATTCTCATCTAGAAAATTTGAAGGACAATTAGTGGAACAACTAAGTTAGCACACACTTTTTGCATATTTATGACACTAAACTGTAATATGAAACAATGATTCGTTTTACCATCTCGGAATAGAATGAAGAGTTTTTTGTTCATGATTATCAACTACGTTAGGGCAACTTGAATTAGAATTAAACACATGCACATCATTAGCTTGTAGGAGATTTCCATAAAAAAACTTAGTATAAAAAAAGGGGGCTTGTATCTATTGAGCATCTAAAATTTTCATATTCACCTGTCTCGTGCCGAAACTTTCATAGTTACAAATATCATATGAAAAGTAGCACTTATTATCATCTTTTAATAGTCAAATCCATCTTTTCATCCATAGAAAAAGTGTTATGTGTGTAAAAATAAAAATTTATGTGCGAGATAGGTAAATTCATGAGAATTGGGTGCTATGTATGTAATTTTCCCTAATTTTTTTTTTGTTTATTGTAGCTTTTAGAATTCTTAAAACTCATATTTAAAATTACTATCATTGAATAAAACAAGTAAATGCCTACACTATTGGCTTACCTTAAGAAATAATCTGGTTTCTTGTGGGATTGCTTCTTGTACTCACTACTTGATCAACATGTGCACTTACCTGAAATGTTGGTGTCGTTGCATATCGAATCAGTCGCACTTCGCTCTTTAATTTAAATGATATGCATTTGTTGCAACTTTTATCCATCTTTCTCAGATTAGGGAGAAAATTTAGNATGTTTGAAGCGAAAATTGAGAAGTTTCAAGGGTACTTGTTAATGCCCAAAGGGATAAAAGCCAACCCAAAGGAGATCCATGTCTTGCTTTGTATGTTGTCCCCTTGCAATATTAAAGAGTTATAGAAATTGACAAGTTGAATCGCATGATTTAGCAGATTCATGAATCTCATTCTCTCACGAAATAATGGTGTAGGATTGTGATTCTTTGCTTTAACTTTGAAGGTGATGTTTGACATTTGAAACTTCCTTTGCTTTTATTTTGACTAAGTGAAATGTTAATAACCATCGCAAAAATAGATTTAAATACTTATAATACATTTTTATATCTTTAAGAATTTATGAAAGCACTCTGAAGTTGCTGTCTTTAACTAGGAAATATTTTGTGATAATTTGGAATATATTTATATTTTTACAAAAAAAATTATTATTTTTATGTCTTTTAATTAAAAACAAATACATAGAAAAAAATAAAAATTTAATTTTAATTTCAATTATATTTTTCCCAAGTGCATCTTTTTTTAAGGAGTTCACCAAACTTGATTTCACATTTTTTTCTGTTTTATAATTTATTTTTTATAATTATGTTAAGCAAAAATCACCATTTTCTTAGAAAATAAAATTTTGTATCTAAAACAGGTTTTCTGACTTTAAAATTTTTATGGGATATTTCTAAAGTGATTACCTTGAATTAGAAATCATCTTATGACATTTTATCTTTTATTTGTATTTTCATAATTTTCTTAATTATTTAAATAAATAAATATTAGGACAAATATAATTTTATTTAAAGAATGCATTTTAATTTTTCATTGATGTCTCTAACTTTAGGGAACTCAACAAACATGATTTTATAGTTTTCTTATGTATATTTTAATTTTTATAATTTTTTAATTGAAATAAAGATGATTATCCTAAATAATTAGGGATTTTAAGGTTAGATGTGTTCTCTGATCTTAAAAAAATCATAAGACCTCCCTAATCACATGAAGAACAAGCCCATAAAGTTTCATGTCATGGTGATCAATATTTGATTTTCTATAGATTAATTAAGCTATGAAGTTTTTAATTAATTAAAAACTAAATGTTTAATATCTTTTTAAAATCTTACATCTATTAAACTCTTCTTTGTTCACTGAGCACGAAGATATATTTATTTTTATTTTTAGTTTTTCTACACCAAGAGATGATTTTTGAAGTTATAGGTATTTAATTAAATAAAAAATACCCTAATTTCCTAGTTAACCATGTCGGCACTAACTGGATCATCGAACTAGCGGAAGCTAACGCAGTGCGCTCCCATTCGCTACGCTTTCCACGTTTCCTGCCATGTCAGCCGGCGATTGATGCTCTATCATTTTGTTCGACCCAATCCACGTCGTTCATTCCAAATACACGAGAATGGACGACATCCACTCATCTTCCCAAATGAACCCTAACCCGAGAGCTGTTCACACTTAGACACTAATATCTCTCTCAATACTTAACTAAATCACGTTCAAACACCTTCATCCAAGCGAGGCAAACATATTTATATGGCTATGTGGACATGGATTGTTCATTCTCTTCATAAAAGACCAAACCGAAGACAAAATAGGAGTTTTCGAGCTATACCTTTGTTCAAGAGGTGAGGCCTCAATTGGATGTGTGAAGAAGCCTCTATTTGGTTCCACGAACCTCCTCCAAATGATAGTTTGCTCTGTAGATGGGTCTAGGTATGACCTAGACCAAATGGTGAATCAGTCTTGGTTTTGAGCTATGTTAGAGGCTTCGGGAGAGAGGGATTTTGATTGGGGAAATGATTTTAGGCTATGGGGAAGCTTATGGAGGGGTGAATTTGGAGTTTAGACGGAGTTGGTGGAATGGCCGAAAATCCCCTGGATTTTAGTGGAGAAATTAGGGTTTCTCAGTGGGGGAGAGTGGCTAAGGATGGTGAGGATGAGCTTCGTATAGGTTAAGGAAGGTTTTGGAACAATTTTGGTAGGGCTTTGCTAGGGTTTGTGCCCTTCTTTTGTTTGGCGTAAGGGGAAGCCCGATTTATAAGATCGACCATGGAGGTCAATTGGCCAAGGTGAGGTGTCCAAAGTGGCGCTTTAGTGGAAAGCTGACAGGGGAAAGTGTCCAATTGGGATGAGCCACATTCGAGGGGTAGAATTTTTTGTTTTGACCATGGATGCCTCTCGGCCTTGGGCTTGCCACCAGCCATGATGGTCGTCCGGAGCATGGGTGCTCACCATCCACCCGTGGGAGGTCAGTGGTGGAGAATGTTAAAGTGAATTTGCTTATGCAAAGTGTCAAGGGTAGAATTTAAATGGAAATGGTTTGAGTTCATTTTGGGTTTGACTTGAGTTTGGTTCATGGGAATGGGTTTTGGTGACTCCCCATGATGTCTAGGTTTGATGGCCAGCCTTGGAGCATGGGTGGTCAAGTCCTTATCCAAGAGATTAGGGTTAATTTTAGGTTTAAGTGAATCATGGGTAGGATAAGGTGGTTTTGACGGAATCATTAAAGGATTCCCTCCTTTTGTCATTTGAGACATGGTGATTGTCATGAGGCACATGCATGGCATCATGGCTTCCAATTGGCCTAGGTAAGGCCATATGGCTTGCCCATGGTTCATGCATGGCCTTCATGGCATGCCTTGAAAAGGAGGAGGAGAAAATCTAAAT
The DNA here is from genome assembly GCA_002079205.1 of Phalaenopsis hybrid cultivar. NCBI lineage: Eukaryota > Viridiplantae > Streptophyta > Magnoliopsida > Asparagales > Orchidaceae > Phalaenopsis > Phalaenopsis hybrid cultivar. The sequence goes on along the minus strand of JXCR01008486.1, from coordinate 121,036 downwards.
TTAAAGAGGGTTTTCCATGGATTGCAATTTTGGGTTGATTAAGCATGAATTCATGGACCTTAGGCATTTTTAAATTGATTAAGGGGGGCTGAATTTTTGTCATGTTGACTTAGATTAAGGAGGCTTTGAACATTGAGCCTGAATTATCGGCTTTTAATTAAAACATGGAAAATGCAGTTTTGGGCTTGGTTCCAATGGATTTGAAAATTGTTCGTGAGGAATTCCATGAAGCCTTGAATCCATCATGATGGAATTTAGGACTTAGGCTTCAAGAAAATTCACTTCGTGGTGAATTTTGGGCTTGGGGTGAACTTGAGTGGATTTGGATTTGAATTTTGGTGACTTGAAATTAAGGCTTGAAATTTGGAAGAATTTGATTTGATTTTGGAATTGAGTGGACTTGGAGTGAATTTAGTAGAAATTGGGGACAATTTGGTAATTTTAGTAAAAATTGAGTTACCTTGGTTATTTTTGTGAAAATAAGGACAATTTGGGAGTTTTTTTTTGGAAATTTTGGGGAATTTGATTTATTTGGTGAATTTGGTTGGATTTGTTGGCTATGATTAGTCTTGGTTGAATTTTTAGTGAAATTAGGGATTTTGGGCAATTTTGTGATTTTTTGGAAATTTTGATATTTTTAGGTATTTTGAAAACTTTGGAAATTTTGGTAGGCTTAGGGTGCATTTGTGACGTATGTGATGGCTGTGGTGCATGGTGAAGAGTGTGGTGAGTGTGATGCATGGTGAAGTTGTAGAAGGGGTATGAGGGTGTGCATGGTCAAGGTTTGGGGTCACAGAAGATTTTCCTAAGGCCTTGTGACCCTACAAAACTCATTTTTGAGTCTCCACATGTTGGTCCTAATCATCTCAACTACGAGCTAAGGACTTGGGCCCACCCATATGAGGCTTCAAAAAGAGTTAAGAAGTGGTTTAAGTTTTCTAAGTGAGGTGGGTTTCATCACTAGTCATTTAGGATAGTCAACAAGAAAGTCATATAGCTAGATCCTAAGTTCTGGGAAGAAAGCTAGACCCATCAAAAATGAGGTCAACACATAACAAGGGCTAAAACTATTGTAATTTAAAGCATTGCAAAAATCTTTCTGTAGTGGTTGCAAAATTGTTGTCAAAGATTTTTTTAGCACAATACAATAATAACAATTTTGAAGCAATTAGAAATTACTATAAAGTTCTTTTAGTAGCTAAACCTAAAACCACTGTTAAAATTATCTTATTTCGTTGTGTACTTGTGTGTGTGTATGTGTTTTTGTTTGAACCTTTGTTTGAACCAGTTTCAGAGAAAGTTTGAACGTGGTTTGAACAAGCATTCAAACCATTATGCATGTCCATGTAAGAAGAGCATTATGTATCAAGCGATATGTGAAAGAAAAGGAACCTAGTAATGTGTGAAGGTGAAGAGGAGTTTGTGATGAGCATGAATCAGATTCAATAACATATGAAGGAAGAAGAGAAGAAACATCAAGGAGAATTAGCTTGGAGTTTGCATTATCACTTATTGGGTGAAGGCATCAATGTCAGCATGCGTGTAAAGGCAAGGAGTTTAAGGAGCATGCTAGGGTGGGCATGGACTTCGGTGAAGGCATCAACATGAGTGGCTATATGTGCAGGAGAGGAGTTCTTTGGACAAAGGCATCAAAGTGAGCAGTGGCATGTAAATGTTGAAACCAAATTTGAATGCAAACAAAAACTGATAATGAGAATTTTATTAAGCAATGTGTAAATATAAGAGGGGATAATTTAGTATGTACTAAATTTTTTTACAAACTTCTAAAAAAATAAGTGAATTTTATGTTCATATCCTGCACTTCCTTTCTATTTACATATGTAACACCTAATGTTGTGATACATCATAAAAAATATATATTTTTTTTGCAAGAAATGTTTGAACTTTGATTAAAAATAATTAAACATTTTAATTTGAACAAACTTACTCAAACTGATCGACTTAACAAGGCAGACCCAATAATTTCCAAAGTAGTCCAATTTTGAAACAAACCAAGCCCAATTCAAGCCGTTAAACCACATTTGAAAGCTTTCAGTGCATAATCGAAAGAGCAAACAAATTCTAAATTTGACAAGCTTATAATCAAATCAAACGTCTTGGTGAGATGAATCTAATGAGCTAGAGATCACATAATTCTAACATCATTAAGACACTCAAATGTTTATTGAATGTTGCCCGATTGAGGAAATTTCTCCGGGTTAGCCGATGGAGTGGTCTAAATTTATTCCTTATTCATAGAGTGACCTCTTACAAACTCTATAAATAGAGTCATACCCCATATTGAGAGGGGACAATGATCTTGAGCCAGAAGATGATCGAAGCTTGGGGACGGAACTAAAGTCCAACTTCGCTTCAGCACTGAAGATCTAACTGATACCTTCTGCTCTTGCAGCCACCAACCAGTGTAAACCACCACCAATCGAGCACAGTTGACCATCGCGACCGCCCTCTACTCATTGTGGCAGCAAAGCTCCGTACAGAGTCATTACTTGTGTTGTGGAGTAAGAAGTAACAACCGACACTGTAGAGTCACGAAGTATCTTACATAGCAGTACAACATCACAAATGTCGTGCTAAATTCAAAAACGGTGTATCAAAGTTGCAACAACCACTCCCCACAACGACCGCTCCATATTGCGAGGTAACAAACTCTTCTGTGCACGACCGTTGTAACACAAGACACTATGTGGCGCCTTCCTGCCTAAGGGACAAGAGCTTGTACGCATAATCACCAAGTCCTAGAGAATCATGTTAACTGGGCTAGGCTCCGTAATTTTTTTTTATCCGAATTTTTCACATAGAATATTCTGATGTTTCTACATCTCACTTGTATCACTTGAGTGTTATGTAGATTCTCGTGCAGTGTTAAGACAATAATTTATTACTTTACCATCATGAATTTCCTAGCACACATGAAATTTATTATTTATATTTATAACATAAAAGTAATTCACCTTTAATAAGTTAGTAATAGTGATATTACTTATATGTTATTAAAAAATTTGAGTGTTATATTTATAAATATGGTAGTTTAGGTTTTATATAAGTAAATGTATTGGCATTGATAATAATAGTCAATGTATGTATTTCTCTAATTAATGAGTGTACAAATTATATTCATGGGCTTAGAAATCCGTTTGCCATTAAATTGAGTTTAAGTGCTTAAGTTGATCTGCAGCGGTTTTCCAATATGATTGGATGTGAGAGTCATGGATATGTACGATGCAACGGTGCTTTATTGCGTGCATTAAAGTTTGGGATAGTAAGAGTTGGAGGAGACGTACGCTATTAGTTGGATGCGCCATTAATGCTGCTGCATAATTTTATTAATATTATATGTGCTGACAATACCTTATTTTATAGATAAAAACCCTTTTAAATTTAATGTCTACAAAACACAGTTTTTATAAAACCACTAATATTTAATATTTAGATCTGAAACGCCATCAATATATTCTCATTATCTAGCATGAGTTTTGAGAGATGACATGAACGTGAACTTAGTTTTTTAAATACAAAAATATTTACATTTTGATTAAAGATTACCGAGAAGTCTGATTTCAGTAAATATACAATCAAATCGTTTGGCTCGATGAGACGGGCCAAATAATACAAAAATTAGCTCGATTTGAGAAAATCAAGCTCAGATCAAATCGTTAAGCCGCTTGTGAAAGATTTCAGTGTAAAATTAGAAGGTTGAGAGGTTTCAAATATGACATGCTTATAGTAAAATCAAAAGTCTCGACAAAATGAATCAAATGAGCACTCAATTTTGATATCACTAAAGAAATTTAAATATCCACAAAACACCCTCTCGTGAGGGAACCTTCTGAGGCTGTCTGATCAAAGTGGTTTGAATTCCTTAATTATTTACAACCTGATCTCGGATAGATCGGGATCGAAGAGAAGACGGAAGCTTAGAGAATGAGTTGAAGCCCATCATGATTTATACATCAAAGATTTGATGAATTTCTTCTACCAATGCGACCGTCGACCATCGTCGACCCCCTCCTGTCAGTCATCATCTACCATCGTTCGCCACCCCTACCATCGACCACCATTGGCGACCCCTAATGTCTACCACATTCGGCCACCATCTACTCCTTGCAGTGAAATCTCTTGCGAAGTCACAATGTGCATTGTGGAATCCAATCATACATTGTGGAACAGTGAAAGATCTGTCACAACAATACGTTGTCCAGTACATCGTGTAATGATGCACCTTAAAGATGGTATCACAACTAACCCTAAATATGGTGGAATAATACATCTTAATTATAGTGTAACTATTCACCCCACAGACGATGTAATGACGTCTCTTGAATACAGTATAATAATGCACCCCAAAGACAGTGACTTTTTTCAGACACTTAAAGATCTCCCCTCGCAGCCCATCATTGCGGCTTATACGACCAACTACAGTTTATGTGGTCCACAGCTCAGGAAGTTATTGACTTAGACCTCTACTACCTACGAACATCATCACAACTTACCACTAGATTCAAAACCGGATAGCTCTCAACTCTTTCTCTGCGGCCTACAAACATCATCGTAACTCTCCAATATGACATATCAAATTAAATACAACATATTTGTTCTACAGCTCTTGGAACTCCCAACTTCGGCCTCTATGTCCTACGAATATTATCACAACTCACCACTACGACCTATGTGACTAATTACAGCCTATGTGGCTTACAACTCGTGCAGCTCCTAACTCTGGTCTCTTTGGCCTACAGACATTATCGCGACTCACCACAACAACCTATGGGACCAATTACGACTTATGTAGCTTACAACTTGTGCAACTCTCAACTCCCGCCCTTGAGACATACAAACGTCATCAAAGCTCCCTACTACGGCCAACATGACCATTTATGGCATACATGGCCCAAACCTTATGCAGCTTCCAATTTTTGCCTCCTGTGACCTACAGACACAATCACATCTCACCACTAAGACCAACGTGACTAACTACGACCTAAGGAGTCCACATCTCGTGTAGCTCCTGACTCTGTCCTTTGCAGCCTACAGATGTCATCACAACTCACCACTACGACCTATGTGACCAAGTACGACCTGCGTGGCTCACATCTGATAGAACTTTCTACTATGGCTTTTGTAGTCAACTGGCGTTCTTAAAGCAACTGTCTGTGACCCACACGGCCAACCACTACAATGACATTTAACTATGGCCTATATAGCAAGTTGGCGTTATAATCACAGTCTACAACCTTAACGACAGACTACTACCTCCATCGTAATCGACTACAACCTTGCAACATATCATGACTGAGAACTACATTCATTATAGCAAAAAAATGACTATTAACGATGAATCACTGTTGTACATGATCAACTTCATACCTTCATCTTCCCTATATCAGGCTAATAGTTGACATGTGTACTCATCATTCTAGTTGATTTCTTTAACTGGGCTAAGTCTCATGTTTTTTTTTTTCACTTTTTCAAGGTTTTCCATATAAAAACTAAGACGTCTCCTCTTGCTTACTTCTCTTTAATTACCTTAGTGTGTTGTGTTTTGGTGCAATGATAAGACGATAATTCGTTACTCTATCTTCGTAGACCTTCCAACATACATCAAGATTTATAACACTTTGAATTTAAAACCGATGCATAAATTTGTGTAAAAGGTCAGTAAATATGGGNTATATATATATATATATATATATAAACTGAAATTCTATTGCATCAAGTGCATGGTGTTTCTTAAAAGAGGGGTGCACCTAATGGATCTTTATATATATAAATTGGTCACCACTTTCTTCCCCCACTATCAAAACCTGCCTCTTTTATCCTTCTCTTTTCTTTTTTTGGCAAAATATTTGGATCGAAAGGAAAAAAATTTTCTACAGAGAGAAGAAATAATTTATTGGCCATCTTGTTGAGAAGATTCGGCATGTTAATCGCACTAAAATCATGAAATGAATATTTATGGTTGATTTCCTATCTTCCTTCATGAAAGTTTATTAAGCTGACTGCCATGTTTTAATTCTTGTGCTACACTTAGCAATCTTTGTAAACATTAATGAGATTAAGATCTTCGGAGATGTGCATCATGAAGTCTCTCTAGTAGATTGCTAGTGTGACTGCTAAATTTCTCTGACAAGAATATCATAATAGAAGACTTGACAAAGTTCACAAAGAAATTTGTTTCTTTATGAAAAATACTACATCCTAATGAAAATATAAATTGCCAAATTCAGTGCTCAAGAGGCATGTAGAATATTAGAATATATTCAAACAAAGGGGAGGTTCTCTTTACTGCAGATGTTGATGAGTGGGATTAGAGACACTCATTTATTAATAATTTGCAAGAAAGTACCCTAGGAGAATATAGTCCTTCAAATTATGGAGACAGTATGATCCCCTCTTTGATTGATGACACTTTATACAAACGATTGTTTGATCAATTGGGGTTGCATTATCTTAGAAACCTAGAAGATTATGACCATGGTACTTACTAGATTATACAGTGCTCACCAATATGATTCTAAAATGAAAGTATTAGTTAAAAGGCTTAGATATCATTGACTTTGATGATTAATGATACATGGATATTGTTGTTTAGTTAGAAATAAATATAGAAAACTTACAGGAATACATATATTTCTTTCATATTTGTCTTTATTTATTGCAAACATTTGCATGTTTTGTGCATAAAAAAACTCTAAAAATAAATTTAGTAAGTAAAGGTAAAAATCATTGAAGTGCATCAGCGTTGTGCCTTAGAGTTTAGGAGTTAAATTGGGATCTCCTAACATAAATTTTCCTGGGAGCGCAAAGCCATGACACTAACGATCTAGCATCTAATTAAGTGCCACACTCAAAGCCTCGACATCATATATGTCAGTGCCACAATGCCACTTGAAGATAGGAGAAAGGGACAAGGATTGGAGAACAAAGCCTTAATGTCATTCCCCCAAGTGCTTAATTAAGTGCCAAATCCAGCACTTCAACACCTTCATTTGAAGCGTCATAGCTCCATCAAAGACAAAATTAATAATAAAAAGATAGAGTTCGAAGCCTAAGTGCCAAACTTGAGCGCTCTGATACCAAGCCTAGCGTCTAAGCGACATAATTGTAGAGCTGCGACGTGAAAATCTCGAAAGGAATAGTTATGCATATTGAAATTCAAATTGGTATGGGGGTGGGATTTATTGGAGTGGCATAAATCACTTATGTGGAAGACTAGAGGCTAGAGAGTGTGTAGAGGGTAGAGGGTGAACGGAGAGTGTGTGGAGGACCTTTGGTAGGGAGTGTGAGTAGGTGAGTGCGTATGTGAGTGGAGAGGTGTATTTTTGAGAGCCCTTGGAGAGATTTTTGCAAGGAAATGAGAAGATTAAGCAAAGTTCAACACCGAATGTTTCCTCTACACTCTCTTGTTTTTGTGTTATGATTTCTAAGATTTTTTTATTTCTGCTCTTCAAACATGTTGTGTAACTAAGTCCCGACTCATTTGGGCAAGTGACTTTGTATTGGTTTTCATCTATTCAATATCTATTTCATTTTAAATGAGATTTGGTGATGTTTTAACTTTCTATGCATAACTTACTTTCAATTGACTAGTTGATTATTTAAACTCATTCTCATCTATAAATTTTGAAGGACAATTAGTGGAACAACCATGTTGGCACACACTTTTTGCCCATTTATGACACTAAACTGTAATATGAAACTATGATCCTTTTTACTATCTCAGACTAGAATGAAGAGTTTTTTGTTCATGATTATCAACTACGTTAGGGAAACTTGAATTAGAACTAAACACATGCACATCATTAGCTTGTAGGAGTTTTTCATAAAAAACTTGGTATAAAAAAAAGGGGGCTTGTTTATATAGAGCATCTAAAATTTTCATCTTTTAATAGTCAAATCCATCTTTTCATGCATAGAAAAAGTGCTATGTGTGTAAAAATAAAAATTTATGTGCGAGATAGGTAAATTCATGAGAATTGGGTGCTATGTATGTAATTTTCCCTAATTTTTTTTTTATTTTTTATTGTAGCTTTTAGAAATTTTAAAACTCATACTTAAAATTACTATCATTGAATAAAACAAGTAAATGCATACACTATTGGCTTATCTTAAGAAATAACCTAGTTTCTTGTGGGATTGATTCTTGTACTCACTACTTGATCAACACGTGCACTTACGTGAAATGTGTGTGTCGTTGCATATCGAATGAGTCGCACTTCGCTCTTTAATTTAAATGAGTTGCAACCTTTATCCATCTTTCTCAGATTAGGGAGAAAATTTACTATTACTTCATATCCGATTATTGTGGCTCTTTTCTAGACTATTTTTCTGCCACTTATTTGTGTTTTTTCTCTGCAATTCTAAGCTACTGTGAAAAATTAGTCTTCATTTTTTTGCCTTGTACTGTGAACAAGACCAATGCCTGCTGCCATTCTCTGTTTTTCTAAGTTTTCTTTTCTTATAGAATGAATGGATTTCTTTCCCTTTCTTTACCCTCTTACCACCTCAGTTAATATTAATAAAATGATAATAAAAGAATTTATTGTGCCAAAAATTTAAGCACAAGATCAATTAATCAAACTCAAATTTTCAATGAAATCAAATTGTGTAACTAACAAAATAGAAAACATTTTAGTACTAGATAGATAAGAAACACACATGATATCCCCATGGGAAGATAAACATACACTTACAAATTGAAAAAAAAAATGAAGAAATGATCTTTTCATCCATTAAGTCAACACAATTTTAAAATCCTAATGAAATATATGTTATAAAAGATGTGATAATAGTTCATATCTTATTGTTTATTATGATTCTCGTATATATAACATGTCATGTGTATTCAACAACAACAACAACATACATTTATCCCACTAAGTGGGGTCAATTACATGAATCCTTTTACTCTTGAGTGTTACAACATGCTCAAGTCTTTTTAGGTCTACCTCTACTTTTCTTAATATAAGTCGAATCTAAAGCGTCTACTCTTCTAACCGTATCATCAGATGATCAATGTTTACTATAGCCAAACCATCTGAGAGGACTTAAAAAAATATTAATTTTGAGGAGTGAAATTAAAGTATTACCCAAATAAGAATCAAGTGATAAATAAATGAATAAAGAATAGATTTATACTTGATAATGAAATGTTACCTTCCTCCTAGATGTTGTTTGTTGAATTGCATGATAGAGTTCACATAGGGGCAACCTTACACACTTTTGTCATTCTATTTGTATGGAGCCTATTTTGAAAGATCAACAAAGGAAATGTTGCTTTCTAGACATAATATATAGTGTTGATTATTGAATGATATTATATTGAAGCCCAAGCTTTTTAAATAAATAAGTTGCTCAAGTCATGGAAGTAAGGAATATTGTTTTATTTTAAATATATTTGTATATTTTAAAGTATATCAGACTTTCATTGAAGTAATATAAACATAATATATAGCTTTAATTTTTATTTACACGCATACCATCCAATTCCTGTGTGATATGTCATCAACAAATTTCTAACACCCAACACGAATCTCTATACATGACACAAATCTTGAGACAGTTTTTTAGCAATGAACATTCAAACTTTGATTAAAAGTCATCCAAAACTCTGATTTTAACAAAATTATGGTTAAACTGACCAGCTTGACTAGGCGAACCCAACAATAACAAAAGTTAAATCAAGCAAAGATTCGACTGTTAAACTACTTTTGGAAGCTTTTCGGATATAATTAAAAGGTTAAATGAAAATATGACATGTTTATAGACAAATCAAGCGTCTTGTCAAGAAGAATCTAACAAGTCTGAGATTACTCAATTCTAATATCATTTAAGATACCAAAATATCCATTGAACATCATTTAATTAAGGGAATATCTCTGGGTCTCCCATGGCCAACTCGAATCATTGTCATTTCTGGCCACCCTCACCTCCTCCAACTCCGACCGTCATTCGCCAGCCACTGTCAGCCAACTCCAACCACCACTGCCACCTTCGACCAACTCCAACCATTGCCATCTGGCCAACTCCAGCCGCTGTCGTCGCCCTCCAACCATCAGCACTCCCCTGCCAACTCTGGTTACCGTCTCTGCCCTCCTGCCAACTAGAGTTGTTGTTTCCTCTAACCAACTCGAGCTGTCACCTTTGATCAACTCCAGTCGTCGTCGCCCCTAGCATCTTTGTCTGCCACCGACACCAATAATCTTCACCGTCGGTCACCTTCGACTATCATAGGCCAACACCTGCTCCTTGCAACAAAGTCCCTTATGAAATCACAACGGGCATTGTGGAACCCGACGTACATTGCAAAGTAACATGCACCCCAATTATGGTGCAGTGACGCTTCCCAAAGAAGCAATACACACCAAATAAGATGACTTTCTCTAGACTCTAAAGCTTCCTCTGTGCCGCTTCTAACTCTAGATCATGTGGCATATGAACATCATCGCAACTCCCCAATACAGCCTAAGTGACAAACTACGACCAACGTTCATAGGTCATGCAGCTCGTAATTCTGGCCCTCACGACCTATGAACGTCACCACAACTCATGACTACTACGACATACGTGAAAAACTACGATCTACGTGATTCACAGCTCATGCAACTCCCGACTCAAGCCCCCGCGACTTAAGATCATCATCATAGCTCACAATTATGACCTACGTGACCAATTATAGCCTATGTAGTTCATAGCTAATGCAACTCTTGACTCCGACCACTGCAGTCTATGCACATCATCAACTCACCACTACATCCCATGTGATCAATTGCGACCTACGTGGCTCAAAACTTCTACATCTTTCTATTATAGCCTATGTGGCCAAACAACGCTCTTGAAGCAATTATCTGCAGGCCACATGACCAACTACTACCATGGCTTTCAACAATAGTTTATATGACAAGCTGACGTTATGACCATCATCCACATCATTAACAACAAACTACTGCCTCCATAGCAATCGAGTACATCCCTTATAATCTACTATTATCAAGCACTGCATTCATTACAGTCAGATCATGGCTCTTATCGATTAACCACTATTGTACACTTACAATGATTATATTTGTAACTCATCTTTCATAATTTAGAAGAACAATCGACTCATGTACTCATCATTCATAGTGAATTATTTCAACTGGACTTGACCCAGTCATTTTCCCCTCTTTGCAGGGGTTTCCGCATAAAAATTAAGGTGTTTCCTCGTGTTTATTTCTTCTCTTTAGTTTCCTAAATGTGTGTTGAAGTCTCGTGCAATACTAAGACAATAATTGATTACTCTACCATTGTGAACCTTCCAACACACATCACTATATGTTTACATATCTAACACTTAAACTTTACTTTTTACAATTACACCACCCAAATCATTCATATCTTATTAAAAATAACATTATTTTAACTTCTAAGGTGTGAAATACGCATTTCATGCTCAAATAAGTTAGCATATATGTAAAAACTGAAATTTAGGTTTTAGATATGTAAATACATATTTAAATCTTCCTAATTTTTAATATTCATTGTAATTTTTTTTAATTTATTTAATATTGAAAAGTTGTTAGCATGGTCTGATGGTGCTATATATTGTAATAGGAATATTCAAAATTTTGTTTTCTTTTTTAAAAAACCTTTGGTTCTCCTCAATGATAAAAAATATTTTAGGTTCTAAATCAAATATGAGCCATATGCAAGTCACTTGGATTAGTTCAGAACAATTAGGTTAAGCAAATCCCCAAGCTCATACTCATTCTTGATCATAGTTTAATAAGAAAACTATAGTGTGGAGGAATATCAATTATATTAAACAGCATGATGACATACAAATAAATAACTTTATATTATGGTTTTGCAGTAATAAACATCGCTAGAATTTGTATTTGTTCATGCATTGGTCAAATTTTGATTATTAATAAACAAAATCTTAATTCACATAAGCAAATTAAATAAATATCCATCTCAATTATTTTAAAATTTAAAAACCTGAGCTAGCCGTACTTGAATGTGTTGCACATAGATATAGTTCATTTAAGGAAAATTTGAAGACGAAAAACACTAGCAAACACCACCGAACCACCGGTGTATGGTCGTCATCTACACCACCAAATCCCTGTCACTTGGTTACTGCCAACTTCAAAACATTGTCACTCGGTTGTCATCGTCATTGAGGGATAACCATCACAAAGTTATCATCCCTATCACCGAATTGTCATCACTATCACAAAACATTGTCACCCATTTGTCGCTACTGTTACCATCAAATCATCACTATATTTCCATCACTTTTAGCCGCTTTCAAAAAAATCAAATTAGCATCATACATTCTTGCGATACCGCATTTTCGCATTCAAAGAACAAACCAAATTTTCAAAATTCTCAACTGTATAGTAAAATTATTTCAACTAAGCTGTGCCGTGTAACTTTTTTCCTTGAATTTTTCACATAGAAAAACATAGGTGACTTGTATTTTCTATTCATCAGTATATGTCTGTAAGATCTTCATGCAAAACTAAGATGATAATCTCACGTGTTCTATCATCGCATATTTTCAACAAATAAGTACTTCAACTTCAAATGGCATAATATTACGATTGATTTAATGACATAGTTCATTTTTATGACTAACCAACTATTATGAGAACAGGGATGAGGCTATGGTTATCTAATGATTAAGCTGTAATAAATCATAGAAAACTGAATGAAGAAAACTTGAGCATAATACAAGTTATTTCTTTTCAGTCTAATTGTTTCAATGATACTATTATCTTGTTTAACAACCATCATAGATGCTAGTTCCAAATTTATTGAATTTCATTTTGATTTGTACAATTATTTATTATTATGATGACCATATGAGAAATCTTTATACCCAGTTCTATAAGAACTTAACTCATGTCTAGATATATATTTGATCAATTTATACAAGCCAAATAGTAATCAAGTTTGATCACATAATTCTAAATAAAAATGTATTTTTAAAAAATAATATTAAAACAACTCAATCCGGCAAACTGATGCCACTAGATCCAATTCGGGTAAAATATTAAATGAAAACAATCGGAAACAAAAGCTCTGNCAAAGCTACTGTGAACAATTAGTCTTCAATTTTTTTGCCTTCTACTGGGAACAAGACCATGCCTGCTGCCATACTCTGCTTTTCTAAGTTTTATGAGTGGATTTCTTTCCCTTTCTTTACCCTCTTACAACCTCAGTTAATATTAATAAAAAGATAATAAAATAATTTATTGTGCCAAATATTTAAGCACAAGATTAATTAATCAACCTCAAATTTTCAATGAAATCAAATTGTGTAACTAACAAAATAGAAAACTTTTTAGTACTGGATAGATAAGAAACACACATGATATCCCCATGGGAAGATAAATATATACTTACAAATAGAAAAAAAATGAAGCAATGATCTTTTCATCCATTAAGTCAACACAATTTTAAAATCCTAATGAAATATATGTTATAAAAGATGTGATAATGGTTCATATCTTATTGTATAATATGATTCTCGTATATATAACCTGTCACATGTATGCAACAACAACAACAACATACTTTTATCCCACTAAATAGGGTCAACTATATGAATCCTTGTACTCTTGAGTGTTACAACATGCTCAAGTCTTTTTAGGTCTACCTCTACTTTTCTTAACATAAGTCAAATCTAAAGCGTCTACTCTTCTAACCGTATCATCAGATGATCAATGTTTACTATAACCAAACCATCTGAGAAGACTTGAAAAAATTTTAATTTTAAGGAGTGAAATTAAAGTATTAGCCAAATAAGATCAAGTGATATATTACTCCTTAAGATGCTACTTTTCTAACCGGTTAAGGATGAACATTTTGATGAATAAGCAAAGGTGATGGCATTGATCATAGAGACTGTAGAGCAAAGATGGGTCGAGCAATGACTCATTACTATGAAATTCTTGTCTCATATCAAGCTAATGTGGTCTTTGTGCTACCCCTCATCAATCTTTATGATTGAATTATCTTCATGTAAAGTGCCAAAATAGCATTCTGGCTATTTATAAAGGACTTAGAATCTATAAAAGTATCAAATCAGTCCCAAAATCCTTTAAATTGGGGCTAAAATAGTTAATCATGACGACTATTTCAATGCATATTAAAAGGGTTGGCACTAAATTAGCACTTTTCTATATCCTGGAACTAAAATGAACCCCTGCAAAGAGCCAGTTAATTATTTTTTACACTTTTCTCAATTTTTTTCTCAATTATTACAAGGAGGTCATAGTGCTAGTGGCATATTAATCATTTGAAAGGATAATGTTTTGCATCCTTGCGTAGAACGAGGATCAAAGAGATCAGTTAGAAACAAAATATGGAAAAACTTAAAGAGAACAAGATCATTTTTGAACTCCTAATTGCAGATGTGAAGTGGCTCCCAATATCATATAAACCTAAATCCTTAACATGAAATTACACAACCTTGTTCCATGTCACTCTAAGATCTCCAAATGCGGTTCCCTCCACTTAAGTCATATCTTCAATATCTCCAAATGATTAAAAATTAAAAATAAAAGGCATTTGAAACATATACTTCTCATAACCTTAATCAAATTCCTTTTATATACAAAGAGTGGCATATATATGCTACCCCTCTTATTATTATTATTATATGACTTGGATATCTCCAATTTCAAATCCTAGTCATATTTTTATATGGATTCTATCAAGTAATTATGTGTGTTTTATTATTATTATTATTATTTTATTTTTTATGTTGAAGATGTATATACGTGAATTGCAATATAATGTGTTAGTTTTGATAGCCTTATTAAACATCTAATAAAAAATCATACAGCATTTCAATAAATCATAAAATACATACTTAAAATCTATAATCATGAAAAATAACTTTCTTCAACAATTTTTCATAGGTTTTTTCAAAACATTTCAAAGCTTGCTACTTGCTTTATTAAGATATTTTAAACCTCAGTTTCAATTTCATAATTACTTTGTTTAATCATTAGTTTCCATAATTTATATTAGCTTCAATTATCATTTCAACTAATCAACCATCACAAAATTATATAAATATATAAAATAAAAAAAACTAATTGGATGGTCCATGCATCTCTCACTTATATAGAACCCTTGGATGCAATTGCTAGTTAAAGAAAAAGCTACCAAAGCTATCAACAATGAATCCACAAAAAATAGAGCAAAATGGCACACTCAAGATTAGTGGAAGATTAAAATGATGGTAATGAAAATTCATTCAAAATAATCCCAAATAATAATAATAATAATATCATAGAAGTTTAAATCAACATTGACTATGCTTTAGAACAAGTGAAATGCATGAAAAAATGTATAATTTTCAATATTTGCATTTACTCAACCCAAAATATATAAAATAATAATTTAAGGTCTGTTTGGGGCAGCTGTAGCTTACTGAATAATCTGCTGATAAGTTGATTAAAAATAATCTGTTGATAAACTAAGTGTTGTGACTATTACAAAATTTTATTTTTTTTGGAAAAATCAGACCGCTGCCAGAAAANAATATTTGCATTTACTCAACCCAAAATATATAAAATAATAATTTAAGGTCTGTTTGGGGCAGCTGTAGCTTATTGAATAATCTACTGATAAGTTGATTAAAAATAATCTGTTGATAAACTAAGTGTTGTGGCTATTACAAAATTTTATTTTTTTTGAAAAAATCAAACCGCTGCCAGAAACCTGCCACTGCAGCTAGATATGTGCGACGTGAAAACACTATTTTTAATGATAATATTCTCTTGTTTAACAACCATCATAGATGCTAGTTCCAAATTCATTGAATTTCATTTTGATTTGTACAATTATTTATCATTATGATGACCATATGAGAAATCTTTATACCCAGCTCTTTAAGAACTTATCTCATGTCTAGATATATATTTGATCAATTTATACAAGCCAAATAGAAATCAAGTTTGATCACATAATTCTAAATAAAAATGTATTTTTTTTAAAATAATATTAAAAAAAANCATGTCTAGATATATATTTGATCAATTTATACAAGCCAAATAGAAATCAAGTTTGATCACATAATTCTAAATTAAAAAGTATTTTTAAAAAAATAATATTAAAACAATTCAATCAGGCGAACTGATGCCACTGGATCCAATTCGGGTAAAACATTAAATGAAAACAATCGGGAAGAAAAAAGCTCTAAAAACGATACTTTAAATTCAAACAATAATAATATTCAATCTAAACGTATGAAAGTTCAATCAAACACTACTTTCAATTATTATTTAATAGAAATTTCATCAAAAACAGCTTCTAAAATAAACTTAATGTCATAATGGCATGACAGAAGAAGAAAGAAGATGGCATAATCAAAAAAATATAAAAATATTCTTAAGGTATTCATTTCATGGAACAAAGAACACTAATCAAAACTAGTAACGAAATTTGGAATAATTTTTAGTGAGAAAATTCTCTCAGAAGCCTAATGTAAGCAGCCTCAGAACGCTATCTTACATGGGATTACCATGTAAAACTCAAATCTAGATTGTTTACAGACATTCAGCAATTTTCTAAGCCACAGTAAGCCGAATATCACTCTCTCTAGTAACAATTACAGGTTCCAAAAAAACTGGATTCTGATTTGTGAAAGAGTTTGTAAACAAACTACTGGTCAGATTATCTTTCATAAACATTTTTTTTAAAACTTCGCTATAATCCCCAGAATATATCTTTATCTGTATAAAACTCCTGTATCTTACAGAAAGCATTCAGAAGTTTACCCAATCAATATATCCCAGTTCATTCAGTTCCAGAATAAGTATCCATTCCTTTCCCCTTCTTTAAAAGCATTGAAGAAGATTGCAGTTACGAAGTTAGCTCAGTTCGGTTAATATTCCATGATACCTGCTATGTTCAGCTGTACTCTTGAAGCCTGGGGTGAAATCAGAGAAGAACCTCATGACAGCTGCGAGTTGTTGAGGGTCATTGGTAGCAAGAGCTGCTTCCAGAAACAAAGATGGCCTGACAGTAATAACCTGAAAAGCAGGCAAATTTCACTTGGAACTGTCAATCATACAGCAGGTGCAATAAGGAAAAGTAAAATAAAACGAAATTATTAGAATGAAAATAAATATTTGATGACAGCGCCCCAACTTCCACATCAACTCTACATTGTTACATCAAAAGGATGTAACAGATTAAAATTATGTCATTTTCTTATATGATTTATTTCATTGAATAACTGGGCGCTACCAAAATAAGAAATGGTGGATTCAAACAATACTACCAGAAGGCTCCACAATGAAAACTATTTCAATGAACTAATATAATCATCGTCACCACCGAAAATAGCCTAGCCCCAACTATTCTGAGAATGCTTTAAAAATCCTTGTTTCCTACATTTTTTTCCTTGAATGTCCACTAAGTTATTAAAACAATACACACAAATGCTCGCATAACTTTTGACCATGCTACCTATAGTTTGTCCCATTTTTCTCTTAATCCTTTAATACTATTTTATCAACACATCTTATGGGCGTATTATACATCCTTTATTGTACGTTTTAAACTATATTAAGTCACAAATCATTTTTATATCTTTTCTTCAACCAATGCAATATACTCAGTGCCTTGTTATATATCCATCTTAATATTCTCATTTTTTTCAAACTCAACCAACCAAATAGCAATAATTTGTTTCAATCCAACACTCAAATAAATACAGAACTAGCCTTTTAGTCTGATTTTTTATTATTGCATAATACTATTAAATTGTGTCTTTAATATTCAATAGTTTCGCCTTAGCTCTAAAAGTTAAAATCATCTACGCGGCCATTTCTGTATATAATAGATCCAATATATTTAAATTTGNAAATAGCTATAATTTGTTTCAATCCAACACTCAAATAAATACAGAACTAGCCTTTTAGTCTGATTTTTTTTTTATTGCATATTACTATTAAATTGTGTCTTTAATATTCAATAGTTTCGCCTTAGCTCTAAAATTAAAATCATCTACACGGCCATTCCTGTATATAATAGATCCAATATATTTAAATTTATAACATATAGATATCAATATATCTCATAATAAAATTAAATGGCAATTGTTAATAATATACCTATTAAGATTTTATAAAATATACTTGCTCTTTACATTTATATTCAATAATTTTCTTTATTATTCTAAGATTTCACTTAATTCAACAGATGTTTCATCAACTAGAACTATTATCTATAAAAAACACACAGTAAGATATTTCACCTTGAATATACTTTCCAAGCCTCTTAATAACCAATNTTCACTTAATTCAACAGATGTTTCATCAACTAGAACTATTATCTATAAAAAACACACAGTAAGATATTTCACTTTGAATATACTTTGCAAGCCTCTTAATAACCAATTTTTTTCATTATTCCAACTGTTTATTTTTTAAAAATAAATTGTAACCAATTATAAATAATATCTATAAAAAGCATACGCTAAGAAACTTCACTTTGGATAAACTTGTACACCTCTTCATAACCAATACAGGAAAACACGAATTTAATTTTCACCATTTATGTAATCTTACAACAAATAAAAACTCTTAGGGGGAGTTTGGTTGCAATCAGCATTTAAGTTAAATAGGATTTAGTAAATCCTGATTCAACAAATCTAGATGCTATTAAATCTAGAATAGTGTTTGGTTCAGTCAAGGTTAAATCCAGTTAAAACCGTTTGATGTGTTTGACATAAATCCGTTTGACATGTTTTCATCCTAAGCTAAATCAGTCAAAACAACCTAATAATCGAATTTATGTTGAAAAGGTGACGGAATGGAGAGGAAATTGGATTTATTGGAGCACCGGACGTAGCTACCCTATTTTGTGCATTTGACTGAATTTACGTTAAATCCATNCTGCTCTGATACCACTTGTCACCTCCCAAAAGAGCCCTTATGGGTGGTGGGCAACCCAAGACTTAAATACTGCTTTTCAGCCCTACACCTAGCCGATGTGGGACTTTTTGTCCGTGACAATACGCTAAGAAACTTCACTTTGGATAAACTAGTACACCTCTTCATAACCAATACAGGAAAACACGAATTTAATTTTCACCATTTATGTAACCTTGACTGAACCAAACACTATTCTAGATTTAATAGCATCTAGATTTGTTGATCAGGATTTACTAAACCCTATTTAACTTGAATTCTGATTGCAACCCAACCCCAGTTAAAACCGTTTGATGTGTTTGACATAAATCCGTTTGACATGTTTTCTTCCTAAGCTAAATCAGTCAAAACAACCTAATAATCGGATTTATGTTGAAAAGGTGACGGAATGGAGAGGAAATTGGATTTATTGGAGCACCGGATGTAGCTACCCTATTTTGTGCATTTGACTGAATCTACGTTAAATCCAGNAATCTAGAATAGTGTTTGGTTCAGTCAAGGTTAAATCCAGTTAAAACCGTTTGATGTGTTTGACATAAATCCATTTGACATGTTTTCTTCCTAAGCTAAATCAGTCAAAACAACCTAATAATCGGATTTATGTCGAAAAGGTGATGGAATGGAGAGGAAATTGGATTTATTGGAGCACCGGATGTAGCTACCCTATTTTTTGCATTTGACTGAATTTACGTTAAATCCAGACATAAATCCTATCAAAAGGGTGCTACCAAACATGCCTTTAGATCTCTAAATAATTACTACTAATAATACTGGTTAATATTTCATCGTATATATCTTCAAAAACTTCATCATAACTTCAATACAGCCTTTTTTTAATGCACATAAAATTAATTCTAGTGACAGTCAATCAAATGCTTTCACAAGATCAATAAGAATCATAAAAATATTTTTTTTCCTACTCTTTACACATGCCTATTCATTGTCACATCAGAACACTTTCATAACGGCTCTTTCTATCATGAAACCAACTTGATTATTCATTACAAAATATTTTTCTTTTGTCAACAATTCTCTATTCTCCCATGATCTTATTTTCANAAAAACTTCATCATAACTTCAATACAGCCTTTTTTTAATGCACATAAAATTAATTCTAGTGACAGTCAATCATATGCTTTCACAAGATCAATAAAAATCATAAAAATATTTTTTTTACTACTCTTTACACATGCCTATTCATTGTCACATCAGAAAACTTTCATAACGGCTCTTTCTAGCATGAAACCAACTTGGATATTCATTACTAAATATTTTTCTTTTGTCAACAATTCTTTATTCTCCCATGATCTTATTTTCTTACCCATAATTTTGTTTTCTCTAAATCATCATAGTCTTGAATATCTTCTTGATTCTTAAATATAAGTCTTAAATTTTTTCTTTTTCAATCAATTTGCATCTTTTAGCCCCAGTTTTATAATTTTAACTAAAGATGTTGCATGTTATGTTGTGCTAATTTTTACTATACAATATAGTGCTATGGTATAAAAAAAATAGATAATTGTTGGGTAAAGTTGTTTTACTTTGATATTTGAACTGCTATCATTAAAAAAATTGGTATGAAAAAAATTAACATAATTAATAATTAACATAAAAATTTCAATTATATTTATCTTTAAAATAAGTCATTACACTAATAACTTAAAATTATTTACAATGAATAAAATTATTATCCAAAAACTAATTAAAATTATAACAAAAAACTACTTAAAATTATAGGATAATTTATACAGCAATGAGTTTTATTATGAAGCACTAAACTTTATAATATCCACCCGTAAAAGATGTTTACATAATAATTGATAATAAAAACCATGATAAGTAGTATTTTGTGAAAATATCAAAATGGATTATGGCCGCACAACAGTTTCTCCTGTTTGAAAGCCGAGAAAAAAAACTACATTTTACTATCATGTATCCTCGAAAAGCTGCAGCTGAAAGCTACGTTTTACTACCATGTATGGCTACCTGCGGTGGCTGCTATAAAGTTACGGTCAAACTTTTTTCAATTTTTTTTTTTTTTGTAGTAGCCACTGCAACTTTTTGAATNTTTTTTTTTTTTTTGTTTTAGCCACTGCAACTTTTTGAATAGTTGTTTCTTCTTCGACTGCTTCTTCAAATAGTTGCAAGTTCCCCAAACAGACCCTAAGAGTACTTTTATCTTAAAACCTTGAGGCATTTACATACATATGACCGAATTCATATTTATGTTCAAATCTAACAGCTAAACTTTAATTTTTGTAATATACCACCCAAATCTTTCATATTAGATAAAAAATACCAACATTTTAACTTAAAAAATGTTAAATACACCTTTTATTCATAGGTAATATGAAGTAAAAATTGAAATTTAGGTATTAGACATGTAAATACATATGATATGGGTGGTATGTATGTAAATCTTCCTACAACTTTCAACACTAATTTGAATGAATAATACTCCTTAAGAGCAAGCTCGTTTTTAATTTTAGTATAGTAGAGCTTTTAAAGGTAAAAATTATTCATTTTTTTTACAAAATGCAAAGAAATTGATTCAATTGTCTTAAAACAATAAAAAACTAACAGAAATGCTGAACAAGGCTTTAATTCTCAAATTTTCATAAAAAAACTTTCTTAGCCAAACCATTGCAGTATCACCAACAACTCTCCAAATCTTAATAGGTATTTCATTTGAACCAAATTTTTTATCATAAAGCATCTTTATTAGAACTAATTTTACATTATTTTTTAAACTAGGCTATAATATACTTTATTATTTTGTACATTATAGTTTTTTAAAACATTTTTTTCCTTAGAACACTCACTAAATGATTCTTAAAACACTTACTTAATAGATCAATAGAATGTCATTTTCTAAAAAAACAACTAAGCTGTCGACCATCCATTATTTTTCATTGAAATGAACAGGACATGTCTACATTAGAAGTTATTTAATGGCATGATTGGTTTTTCCAGCTACCATATACTTGAATGCTTATAACAATAATCATGGTTTCATAGCTAGGGTGTGTCTATATGTGCAAAAAACCTCTAACAAACTATCTTCATTGCACTAAGCACAATAGTATTATAAGATAAAACTAGTCAAATAGTAAATGGCACACTATAACGCAAATGTCTTTGTTGAGTCAGAGTGCAATGATGCATAGCACGGCGCACACCTTTTTTAACACGACATAAAATATTAACAATTTATGAATAGAGAAAAAAAAAAGAACAATCAAATTTAAAGATAAAATAACATGATAATAAAAATAACAACAATAATAATTGAATTCAAGTTCACCACATCTTTACTTTAAATTCAAAATATTAATATTTTTTGAATCTAATGTTTTCATTAAATATTTAACCAATCATCATCATCATCATCACAAGTAAACAAATCTTAATTTCTTCGTCAATATCATTAGTATCTTATCAAGCATAATCTTCTTCATCAACCTAATTGTGCAAACAAAGCTCATAAGCGATCACTCTGTATCATAATCATATCAAACTTAACCATGAAAAGATGTACTTCACTTTATAAAAAGTAGTATTAGTGATATTTTTATATAACGTTAAAACATAAATGTTATATAAGTAAATATTTAAGTTTAAAAGTTAGATAATTTTTATCGAATGTACAAAAATCCCCTTTTACTTTTATATTAAACATTAAAATTAAACTTTGCATGCCAAGGGGGCAATGCACCATGCGTCGTTGCCCGTGCATGGAGCAAATAGCGCACACCATTTTAATGGTCGTGTTGTGCGACATGCAAGTGGCACTGAGGATGTGCCAACCCCCATGCCAGACATCATAAAGCACGTCATTGTGTCAGTAACATTTTGTTTAAGACGTGTAAGTAATGGAAAGAACTAATATAAGATACTTCCAGGACTAGAAATAAATCCTAGCTCATAAACCACAATGGAAAATCAAATTGTTCTAGGAGCATATATATACGCACCACCCAATTCTTATGTATTTACATATCTAACACCTAAACTTTGCTTTTTTACATTTATACCGCTCAAATCTTTTAATTTACATAACAATACCACCATTTTAGCTTTTGAAAAGTGAGATACACCTTCTAACGCAAGTAAGATGGTATGCAAGTAAAAATTGAAGTTTAGGTGTTAGGTACATAAATACATAGTAATTGAGTGGCATGTATGTAAATCTTCCATTATTCTATAAACCAATATGTTATACAATCCCTTCAAAATTTGTACAGAACCTAACCTGAGAGTAACGCTCCTGATGCTTCAATTCGTCCAATTTTGGAATAAAAGAACCAAAAAACCAAAAATATGAAAACTAGTAGAAAAATTTTGCTTTATAATGCAGCTAGAACAACCGCCAAACAGAAGCTTAAAAACAGAATTTACCTTATTTCTTCTGGCATAGCGCAAAGCTTCAAGGTAGTATCCATCTTGTAGAAGAAGATTCACATAATCATGATGTAAAGAAAGTTGTCTAAGCATATCAATCCCCAACTTCCGTATTTGTAAATTCTGGCGACCTGAATCAAATAATTGCAAAGCAACTTCTTTGGAAGGCTCCAAAACCTGCACAAAACGTAGTGGCGTTTAGACAATGCAAAAAAATATTAACCGTATGATTCCTCCAGCAACACAAATATACAAATTCATAAAATAATGCAAACACCCACACAAACAGACACAGCAGAATAATACTCCTAATATAACTACTGAAGAAGGACGATATAACAAATATAAAATAGCTGTACGAAAAAGAAATAGCTCTCCTCTCTTTGCTACGAACTGTCATACTCATTCAGTGTCAACGTTAACAAAGAAACAAATATAAGCAAGAGAGGCACACATAATATCTAATGATTCTCTGATAATTTTTTGGGCCTAATGTAAGTCATGCAACTAATAAATAAGGTTTGGATCACAAAAAATTTCAGGAAACATAAAAAACATGATATTACAAATTTGATCTCCAAGTTCGACAAACTTTTATTATTCATTGTACAAGCCAGTTCAGTGCAAAAGGTACACCATAAAAATTCATAGCTTAGGCCATCAATAAAATCAGACAAGCAAATTCATGCAACACGCAGGGTCCGGCATCTAAAGATAACGCAACAATTACCAAACAGCTGCTGCAGAAAAAAGTAATAAACTGAATATTTAACAAAATGAAGTAAATATTTACCTTGTTTATTACCAATAATCCAACTTCAGCATAACGATTGCTACGTACCAATAATTGGATAGTCATAACATAAAGTTTTGGATGAACCTTTAGCTTTTCCTTGAATACACTGCAATTGGTTGAAGAAAAATAAATTGTAACAAGTAAAATTTGTCAAGATGGGCTTCAATTGCATTTTAAATTTGGTAATCATATTATGCAGTTTCAAGATAACATTTAAGAAACTAATACCAATATCATTTAAGAAATACCAATATCAATAAGGCTAAAATATGTATCACCTATGTTTACATATAATCAAGCAGCATACCTTCTCAAAAACTCGATAATAATAGCAACAAAATATGCTGGATCTCCACTCATTTCATCCTCAACAATGCAAAAGACAGAATGGTACATTTCATCTGGCGAAATCGCAGGAGTCAAAAGCTGAGAATTTTGATTACTAAAATTGCCAGAATCAATAGAACTGTTTCTACTTTCGAATGTCTCAGTACGAGCTGATGATTCTTCCGTTTTCACTGCAGGTGTTTCAGCCCTATTTTCTTTAACGCTGCTATCACCAGACAAGGAAAGGTCATGGTGATGAGTTGATGGGTTCCTTGATTCCAAGTCTGTATCAGCATCAGAACTGGAAACAAAACAAGTTTGGGCAGTGGATGCAGCAGATACTGCAGCAACATTGGAGTGTCCATCTGCTCTGCTTGAAGATTCCTTCGTGACATTATTTTCATTATTCTTTTTCCCACAGATGGATTCCTCAAATAAAGAATCGGAAAATGTCCTTCTATCTCCACCATGCAAAGCACTTCCTGCTTTTACTACGTGAGAGTAAGCAGCTACAAGCACATCAATGGCACTCGATATGATTGAAACAGGCCTTCTTTCTAGAATAATCGATCGCATAATTGCTAGGCATAATAGCTTACTCTGAAAGAAGAAAATTTTAGTAAAAATCCTAATCAAGGGCAAGCGAATTTTAAAGTTATTTACAACAACCTACTATAAATTCTTACTTTCCTTGTATCGTACTTTCTCCGCTGAAGGAACTCTAGAACAGAAGGTATGTCTGAAGTACTGGCAGCTATAGCCTAAGAACCAATTATGAGCATGTCACAAATTCACTGTACATCCCAGTCCGTGAAATATATAATGATAGAGATTCAAGGCACTTTAACTCACCTCCAAATCCAAGTAAATCTTCCATAATAGTCCATGATCAAGATCACAGATAAGATCTGGAACAAAAAAAGACCATCTCTCTGCATATAACATTGCACCATATGAACTTGCAAGGTTATCCCCAGCCTGCTTTCCATTAATAGAAACTCCCTTTAAAAGAAGGGGCAATGGAGCAGATATTGGAGCCAGAGAGTCCAAATACAAATCATAGATTATAACAACTTTTGCATCAACTTGATGGACTAGAAGTACGTTATCTACCACGCTGACAGCAATTCTGTTTGAGTGAGTTGGAATAGTTCCCTAAAATGCCATAAATTTGTGTAAGAAATCAGGTAAAAGAACTATTGGAAGAAAATTAAACAGAAAGAATATTCTATTTCAGTAATATCTTAAGTTTAAATATAGTTTTTTCTTCTCGGAGCTTGAAAGTGATGTCTTGCTCCATGCTGTGCAAAGTATCAACAAATCAAGCAAAGGGCTAATAGAAATAAAAAGAGATGCATATGATATAGAAACTTTTCTTGTTCAAAGAATGAGGGGACAGTGGTACCTGATGCACAACAGCATCACGATAAAACCTATATAAGTTTAATATCATCCCTGTCCTATCATGTTGCAGGCAGTAAATCCTCCCATAGCTGCAAAACGAGATAGTATACAATTGTGAAGAAACATGGAAGAAAATTAGAGAAAATTATATGCAAGTAAATAACAAGCTAATAATGTTGATTTAAATAACAAAACAAACATAGTAGCAATATGAACATCCTCAACAGCAAGCACAGGTTTCTGGTTTGCCTCAGTTTTGACCATAGTCATCTCAAATTTGGGTAATCGGACGATTCCTCCAGATGAAAACTGAAAAATATGATTAAAAACCACAAGTTATTGGAAATATGGCTTGAAAATAAATCTTAGAAAGTGGAAGATGTAATAGGAGATCTGAAAGTTCCAGCTAATTGGAAAAGACTAGAATTAGGCCGGAAGACATAATTCAACTTTTCTAGCATAAGAAAACATTCTAAAAAAGAGGCAAGTAATTCATGCAAAAAAGCACTTACTATAAGAGAGATTGCATAAAGTGTAAATGCATCTGCCATGTATAAATAAAAAATGTACGTATGCAAAATATGCAGATTACAGATTAACATTAGGAGTAAGGTACCCCTCCCCCGTGCATATTGAAAATTAAAGAGAAAAAAAAAAGAATGTATCATGTGACTCAATTTGTTAACTGGATGATTACCTTTAAAAATTTGTATCATGTGACTCATTCAAAATGAAAGGNGATTACCTTTAAAAATTTGTATCATGTGACTCAATCAAAAAGAAAGGAAAATTAAAGAGAAAAAAAAAGAAATAATATGTTTTTAAAAATACATTCTAGACTGGATTTGGAATGGAAATACACTAGGGAGGGTCTCTATTTATATGTAAAATAAAGTACCATGTGGAGGCCACTAGAACAAAAAGGGCTTTGAATATAAATTGCTTATGATAAATTAATGCTCAACGAGCCTCATCTCACTTTAATAATCATCGGATCCGCAATACAAATACAAGCGAACATAAAGAAAAATCAAAAGCTCAAAATGAAAATTAACAGCATTTGCTCCGATCATTGTGTCGAACACTCGATTTTACAAACAACAACAAGACTTTATTGCACTAAATGGGGTCGGCTACATGAATCATTTTTCTCCATTGTGTCATATTAAGTGTCATATTTTCATTTAATTTTAATAAATTAAGATCATTTTTTTATAAATGCCCAAGTGTTTTTAGGTATATCTCTATATTTCTTAAAAGAAGTCAAATTTAAAACAACTACTCTCTTAACCAGATCATCAGATGGCCAATGTTTAATGCGACCAAATCATCTAAGACGACTCTCTCTAATCTTGTCTGTCATCGGAGCTACACCACCCCTTTCACAGACATATCCATTTTGCATTTTGTCTCTAATTGTAAAGCCACTCATCCGCCGTAGCATTCTCATCTCAACGACACTTAATTTAGTTTTAAGCTTCTCTTTTATAGCCAACATTCTGTGCCACAAAGCATTGCAGGTCTCGTTACCATCTTACAATACTTTCCTTTAAGTCTAAGTGGTACGTTTCTATTACACAATAGGCCTGATGCATTCCTCCACTTCAACCATCCAACTTGAATTCTAATAATAACCCCATCTATATCACCATCACATTGAACAATAGACCCGCGATATCTAAAATGTTCACTCCTTTCAATGACTTGATCACCCATTCTATGCCACTAGATTTAGTATTGTTTCAACCAAAATGAAAGTCAGTAGTCTCTAAAATTGAACTCCACAATTCAAGTTTTTTTCTCAAACACTCTCTAATTTTATCCACAAGAAGGATATCATCAATGAAAAGCACACACCAAGGTACATCCTCCTATCAATGTTCAGTAAGAACATCCATAACTAAAGCAAAAGGATATGAGCTTAAAGCCGACCTTTGGTGTAATCCAACCAAAAAATTCTGAAATCTCATCAACATTTTCACACTTCTATTAGAATACAATCATGTCCTGCTGATTTTCCACCCTTTATTTTCATTAAAGTCTCTTCAATTTTCGTTTTATTAAAGCAAAAAAAAACTATTATTAATGATATTAAAATCACTAAATTTGATCGTAATTTTGAAATCTTCAATGAAAAATTTATCAAAATATAACATCTAAAAAAAACACTTTTTTATTTTCATCCTTAATACACTTGAACCAAATCTTTACTTTTCATCTCTTTATTTGGATAGTATATACATATTATTTCACTATTTTTAGTATTTAATCTAATATAAAAATCGCTAAAAGCAAAATTCTTAGCATCACAAATTATTCTCTAAAACTCTCTAAAGGGTCACCTTAACTTCTTTTTCCAATTCTCTAAACGTTTATATTAAAATCAATTTTAGTACCTAATCTATTATACAAATTACTAAAAGTTTAATTCTTCGCATCACAAATTATTCTCTTAAACTTCCTACGGGTTATCTCATATTTTTTGTATACATATCTTTAATAACTTAACTAGAAGTCATATCAACATCTTTCTTTTCTAGAAATCTCCAAAGAACTTCTCTTGTAATCTTATCATAAGTTTTTTCCATATCAACAAAAATCATGTGTAGATCCTCATTAATATTTTTGTAATTCTCCATCAAACCTCTCAATAAACATATAGCTTCCATAATAGATTTGTCTGTCATAAATCTAAATTGATTTTGAGAAATCATTGTATCACATCTTAACATATGTGTAGTCACTATCTTCCATAGTTTTAATGTACGACACATTAGCTTAATTCCTCTATAATTTGCACACTTTTGTGCATCTCATTTACTCTTATAAATAGAAACCAAAATACTCTCCCTCTACTCCTCCAGCATCTTTTTAGCTTTTAAAATAATCTTAAAAAGTTTATTAAGCCAATAAATTCTGAAATCTCCTCAACATTTCCACACTTCTATTAAAATACAATCAGGTCCTACTGATTTTCCATCATTTATTTCCTTTAAAGTCTCTTCAATTTATGTTTTACTAATGCAAAAATTTTTTTAAAAAATTTAATATTAAAATCACTAAACTCGGTTTTATTTTCAAAATCTTCATTGAAAAATTTATTATAACATACCATCTAACAAAAGTGCCTTTTTATTTTCATCCATAATACACTTGAACCAAATCTTTACTTTTTTTATCTATTTATTTGGCTAGTATATAAATATTGTTTCACCATTTTTAATATCTAATCTATTATAAAGATCACTAAAAGTGAAATTCTTAACATCACATATTATTCTCTAATACTCCATAAGGGATCACCTTATATTTTTTTCCGATTCTCTAAACTTTTATATTAAAATCAATTTAGTATCTAATCTATTATAAAAATTACTAAAAGTTGAATTCTTAGCATAAAAATTTATTCTCTTAAAGTCTCTATGGTTCACCTTATATTTTTTTCAATTCTCTAAACCTTTTACATTTAAATCAATTTTTATAATAAATTTTTTTATATTTTATATTTTATTACACATTATTATTTCAGCAACAATTATTTTTATTAATAGGAGTTTTTCTTTTTAATTCTCCAAGTACATATTTTACAACTTGTTTAATAATGTTTGTTATTTTATCCCACATATTATTAGTTTATTTATGAACAACCAAAATCATACGATCTTGAAGTTGACTAGTAAAAATAATTTTACTTGTCTTTTAAATGCCAAGATCTAATCCTATGATAGTATTTCTTGTATTTTTTAACTTCAACTCTTTATTTTAAAATCCAAAACTAAATCAATGTTGATAATTTTTTTAATTAAAATGATCTTATGATTTTATAATCTCTACAATCTTTTTTTCTTATAAAAAAATAAATGATTTGTGTTTTATTAGATCTATTTTTAAATTATAATATGCTCTTCTTTTTTTCTTAAATAGATTATTAACAATAAAAAAATTCATAAACTAAAATAAAATTTAATATGACTCTATCTTCTTCATTAGTCACTTTAAAATCATAGTCCTCAAGAATATTTCTAAGATCTACTATCACTTTACTATCATGTTTATTTAAATCTCCTCAAAAAAAAAAATTTCATGACCTCTAATATTATCCTCAATGTATAACTTTGAACGCCTGAAAATGTTGTCGGGTTAGTTCAAGCTTAGATTAAAACAACTTACACCAAATATTATGCAGACTTAGAGACTTAAATTGCATGAATGAGACGGTGGTTTGCTGGCTGGGTATTTTTCCAACACCAAAAAATCTCGAGCTCAAAGCATACTAACCAAAAATAAAAACTTAAATTGCTCGCATGTATTCCGACAATCATTCTCAATATTTAAATTTATACAACTAGAAAAATTGTGTGGGCTCAAATAATTTAATTTCAAATCAAATCTGCGTGAAAAACATTATAAATGCTTTCAATTTTATAAAATCTATTTAAAAAAATCAAACAAAAATCATATAGTTATGCTTGCTCTTTTTCTCAAGTAGATCAAATTATATATATAGAGCGAGGTCATAAATCAAATTCAATCATTATAATCAGATCCCGAGAAAATATAGTTGTGTAAAATTCATAAAGTTGACTCCGCTTTGCAACAGTGTCAAAAACTTGATGTGGTATTTTATGTTAAACACTTAAAGTTGGGATTCTACGCAAGTATATGTATCGTTATCAAGTAATATATGACTTTCTTTTTAAGTCCTAAATATCGATCCTACGAGGAAGATTTAAATTTGAAATGATAAATTAATTAGGAAATTTACAGAAATCAAACGAAATTATTGTCACTAATTTCGAAAGTTTAAAATATTATCAAAGTTAAATTATTTACTACTAGCAAAATTTAAAAGTAGGTTTTAAAATTAATAACTACTAAATTATGTTTATGTGATAAAGTTTTCTAATGTGAAAAGCATCTTTCCCACTAAAATAAGTTTTTGGTGAAATTAGATGAGATAAATAGTTAAGATATGTATTGTGTCAAATAGGAACAATTTTAATTCTCTACCCTGATTCAGTGTTTTAGAAAATCATTGGTTAATCTTAGGTTTAGTCCCTAAATCCGTGGCTAGGCTAGGAGGATACTGACTCCCACTCTTCTTCTTTTGAAGGCTAACTCTCGTTTTAGTTTTTAAACACTATGATCAAATTGGGGATTTTTAGTCTGTCACCCTAGAAATCTTCAATTCTACACAACTAAGTATACTTCCTTATTTATTTGCACTTAATCCCATGAACGAAATACTCCTTCATGGACTTAAATGTGATTCTCACTCTATTGTAGAACTCATACTTCATTTCCTGGATCATATGTTTCACAACATATTTTAACAATTCAATTGGTCAAATCGAAAAAGTAAAATAAGAGCGGAGTTGAAAAACCATCACAATTTATTTTAAATTTTAACATTAGCACATCCACATTATTTTTTCATTTCACCATATCTCAGAGTAGGGAGAAAGATAAAGAAATCTATTCAGATTTCATGAGAAAGATACAACAAAACACAAATTTCATATATAAAGAAAGTTTATACAATAATAATAAACAAACAACACTTATCTGAAACTATTTCTCAAAGCAAATTCTTTGTAGTCTCTCTTAGGAAATGTAGGAAGAAGTAATCTCTCACTTATCTACCTCTCCAACACTTCTTAGAGAAGAATTCACAACTCACCACAAAAACTCAAATCTATAAAAATAATAACTAACTAATGGTGTGGAATATAGATGTGTGAAAAGGAAAATTGAAAATGAGTGAAAGAAGTTAAAATGGTGTGAAGGGGAGGTTTTCTGATCAAATTTCGGCCCTAAATAGAGCCTAGGTCGGTTCTCCAATAGGTGCATCCAATAACTCTTCAAAAAACGTCCACATTCGTCAAATCTTCTAGAAACAGGGCTTCCACCGACACTGGCATCGTCAACGCCAGAGACCCGTAATTAAATCCCAAGTTTCTATCAAATAGCACCATCGGCGCCAAGTCTGGCACCGTCGACGC
Organism: Phalaenopsis hybrid cultivar; assembly: GCA_002079205.1. Lineage (NCBI taxonomy): Eukaryota > Viridiplantae > Streptophyta > Magnoliopsida > Asparagales > Orchidaceae > Phalaenopsis > Phalaenopsis hybrid cultivar. The sequence continues at coordinate 89,147 of JXCR01008486.1, read as the reverse complement.
TGAACAAATTTTGAGCTTCTTCATTTTTGCTCTAAATTTCATCTTTTTTGCTTCATTTTTTCTCAAAGTCCTCAAAATCAACAACCTGTAATAAAACATAGAAAATATCTTCCATTAAAGTGTAATATCATCAAAAAAGAGTATAAAATATGGGTCTAAAAATGCATATATTTTTTGTGTATCACAATCCTTCTCATAAAAATTAGGATTGACGAGCTAAGCTCATGCTTTGTCACTATGATAATTTTGACAAGAACTAGAGTTAACAAAATCGATGATTCTATAAATGCTAGTAAATATAGGATAATTTTTAAAATTACTAGATCATATTGTATTGATACATAATCTCAACCGAAGAAATTCATTAAAAAAATAAAACCCTTAAAATACAAATGTGAATTCAAGATATTTAAATAGATTTTTACTATATAAAGCAAATAAAAAAATTAATCCACCCTTTGCGCTAGTTTATCAAATATGATAAATATAAAACTAACACAAGCTTAGGCATAGTTAATATTATGTCAGATGAACTTCTATCATCACTCTCAAGTGAACTTTAGTAAAAATGTGCTAATGTCCTCTATCAATGTGGTTTGATGCAAAATGGCACCACAAAGTAACAGTTAAGATCAGAGCCCTATGACTACGTGATTTACAGTCACAATCATATCACACCATAAAATTACAATCACAATTATACTTTATATGAGAATATTTATTAATGGCTAGTAATAATATTTATTAATTTCTGTTTATTTTGAGTTATTAGTTTTAATTCTTTATTACTCATTTATTTTTTCTACTGCATTCTATTTTTATTTATTTCCTTACTAGTATATCTTGTGATGGGTACATATACTCCTCTTTGTATCAACAAGAATTACCCTTACCCTAAGTCTATTCTAACATGATATCAGAGTCATGATCCTAACCTAGTTGCCACCATACCTCTCCTTGCCATCAATTGACCAGCCTGCATACTAAATCTCCCTCCCGAGACGGCTTGGTCTGCTTCTAAGACCTCCCAAACCGGCTAGGTTCTCCTTTAGACACTCCAGTAGATCAGATGCCCCTCCAGAACCACTGATCTGACCGCAAGGGCCAGCTTCTAGTCGCTGGAACAACTGCCTAATCGCCCGTCTCCCTTCAAGTTCATCGGAGTCCCTCCAAAATCCTCTGTTCTACCCGTAAAAGCCTTCTTCCAGCCGATCAGTAGCTAGAACCTCTTCCCAAGGCAATATCTCTTCTCTCCGACACTCGGAACCTTCCGATGTCTCAACGACCCAACATCTCATTTAAATAATCAAGGGTTCTCACATTATGGACAGATAAGAGATAAAAAGTTAGTCCATGAAACTAATATTATGACAAAAATTTGAAAATTAGCTACTCTCACAGGTAAATTAATAAAACTAATAGATATTATGGTTTATAGAAAAATAATCATCCTATGCAGTAAAGAGTTGAAAAAAAAGCTAAAAAAACTGATAGTTTAGATTTTAAACTTTTATATTCAGATAGGGGTCGTACTAGAAAAGTTGTAAGTGTAATTATAAATAATGGTTTGAAAGATGATACAAAAATTAATAGAATTAGAGATAGAATCATAACTTTAAAGATTATTGTTGATATAAAAATTTTTAATATTTTAAGTGTTTATAATCCCTAAATAAATTTGAATATATGTTTAAAAAAAAATTGGGATGGTATGTCACTAGAAAAGAGATAAGCATATTGTCGGTACAATGAAAAAAGTAAAAAAAATTATTAAAGAAGATTTAAATGGACATGTAAGTAGAATTGTAGAAAATTTTAGAAGCATGCATGATGGTTATAATTTTGAGGTGACTAAAAGAGAATGTAGAATCGCATTTAACTTTGTTTTAGCTTATAATTTTGTTATTACTATAAACTAGCCAAACAAAGAGATAAAAAAAAAGTCAAAATTGAATTTAAATAAAGTGTATCTAAAGTTTAAAATTAAAAAGTGTTTTCTTATAAGAGAATATTCAACCTAGGTGGATGAGATATTTTGAAAAATTTCTCAATAAATATTGTAAAAATAGAATCAACTTTAGTGATCTTATCCTAAATAATAACAAAATTTTCATTTCTATTGTTACCATTGTAAAACAAAAGTTGAGGAAACTAATGAAAATGAAGTGTGAAAAAAATAGTACAAACCGATGGTACTCCAAAAAAAATATGAAAATGTTTAGGAGATCTAATATTTGTTTGGCTTACTAAACATTTTAATATTATTTTCAAATCTAAAAGAATACATGATTAGTGAAAAAGTGTATATTTGCTTTTATTTTAATGAATAAAGAAGATGCACAAGAGTGTGCTGATTATAGATGAATTAAGTTAATGTCATACATTAAACTTATGGGAGAGAGCAATTGACAATTGGTTATGACGTGATACAAAAATTTCTCAAAATCAGTTCGGACTCATGTCGGATAAGTTTACTATAAAAAATATACATTTATTGAAAAGTTTGATGGAAATGTATAGAGAGAGTGAAAAGTATCTACATATAATTTTTATTGATCTAGAAAAACTTATGATAAGGTTCCAAGAGAAGTAATTTATAGACTTTAGAAAAAAAAAGTGTTGATATTACTTATATTCACATCATTAAGTAAAAGTATATTATAGTTGTTATTTGTGTTAGAACACAAGGAGGGTTGACCATATACTTTTCTTTTTCATTTGGATTCTATCATAAATTGGTTTTAAGCCCAAATATTTTTGTTTTAGTTATGGATGTTCATATTAGACAATCACAGACGGATGTACATTGGTATATGTTTTTCACTGATGATATCTTTCTTCTGGAAAAGACTAAGAGAGAGAGTTCGGGAAAAACTTAAATTATAGAGATCAAGTTTGGAGTCTAAAAGCTTTCGTTTGAGTAGATTAAAAATTGAATGCATGAAATATAATTTTAGTAGTCGTAAATCTAATAGAGGGTTGTAATTATAAGTGATCAAGTCATTAAAAGGAATGAACATTATCTCGGATCTATTATTCAAAGTGATGGTGATATAGATGGTGATGTTATTAGTAAAATCCAAGTTGGATGAATGAAGTAGAGGAATGCATTGGGCCTATTGTGTGATAGAACGATACCACTTGGACTTTACAGAAAATTATATGCAACATGCCCAATATTTTTTTAGGCCTGCCTCTACCCTTTTGAATTGGAGATAATGGAGAAAAATAATTCATGTATTTGACCCCACTTATTGGATAAAGCCTTGTTTGTGTTGTTATTTTTTTTTTGGAATTGAAATATGAATGAAAATTTCAAAATATTAATTGAAGGGTTAAACCATATATGAAGCTACATGCCTAAAGTCAAATTGAAAATTTAACAAGAAGAATTCAATGAGCCTAAAATTACAGAAAATTATATGCAACATGCCCAATATTTTTTTAGGCCTGCCTCTACCCTTTTGAATTGGAGATAATGGAGAAAAATAATTCATGTATTTGACCCCACTTATTGGATAAAGCCTTGTTTGTGTTGTTATTTTTTTTTGGAATTGAAATATGAATGAAAATTTCAAAATATTAATTGAAGGGTTAAACCATATATGAAGCTACATGCCTAAAGTCAAATTAAAAATTTAACAAGAAGAATTCAATGAGCCTAAAATTACTTAATTCTAAGGTCCTTAAAATGATAAAAAAACAATTTATGGTAGAAGGAATTAACATAAATCATTTGATGGAGTGTTTAGATACTTAACCAAAATAACTAAAATGCCATTCTTGAAAAATTATGGATAGAGACACATTCTATATATATATATATATATATA
>JXCR01008486.1:61044-85211 GCA_002079205.1 Phalaenopsis hybrid cultivar | reverse complement strand
TATATATATATAAAAGAAAAAATCAAGAAGAGAGCTTAGAGATCTAAAAATTTTTAAAGCTCTACCTGACATCCAATGCCAACACCACTAGCAACTATCATTGTTTGACTCTCAATTATCTAGCCACCATCATCATATTGTCATCGTCAGATAACCATCACTCAATCATAGTTGGTTAACCATCATCGTTCTTATTATCGTCCAATCAATATTGCTCAACTTTCATCTTCATCTCTATTATTTTCATGTCACAGAGGAATGAGCAAATTCTAAGTGCTTTATTTTATTATTTATCAATTAAAGTAAAGAATGGGCCTTTTACAATTTCAACCAACACGGTAAATTATTTCTTCCAAATAAGACATTTCAATTTTCAGTATGGGGTGAAAATAAACGACAAGACGTAATAGCCTAACATGAATTCAACCTGAAAAATTTTAGAATCAAGTTGATCCAGTTAACTTTTGAGTTAAGCCAGGGCTGAAAATTCTAATTCATACAATTTTTAGTTCAGGATGGGTCAAGTCGACCTGCCAACCCAATTAGGATTTGCCAACTCATATGATTTTTGTACATCTAATTTTATTTCTATTAGTTCACCATTACCATTTGATACCATAATTCTTATCTTACATTTATATATTTCATTTATAATATGTTTTTATAAATGTTTATAAGTATATTAAATGGGGGGGTTATTTGGGTCAGGCTATAGTCAATCATGTTGTAGGCAGTTGGGTTCAGGCCATACATATTCCAGTTGGGTCAACTTTGGCTCATACATGAACCCGACTCATTCACTTGAATTGGCAACCCTATTTTTTGGATTTTTAAAGTAAAACTTTTATGTCTCTTGTACTTTTTTCTTTATGTACTTACTTGTGGAATATTTGAGCAAAATAAGAAAATAAAACCCAAATTTTGTTGCCACAATTTTTTTGCATGCAACAATTATTATAAATTTAAAGACATCTTTCTATTTATCAAAAGAGATTAAAATTTTTTAGGCGTTGTGTCTTCTTCATGGTTAGAAAAGGATAATACTCCTAATATGAGAAATATGGCTAAAAAGATGTAGTCAAAATTTCATAATTATTGACATAGTGGCAAAAAGGTGAATTTCAATATTTATCTTATAGTTCTGTTTAATCTTTGCTTTAAATTTTGATAGGTTGTGTTTGTTATCATGGATATTTATGATAGATCTAATGGGGTATATTTGGCAAAAATTGATAAAGAAAATGCTATGACATGTTTATGACAACAGGATAAAGATAATTGAGGAAACTAGGGACAAGAATCCAAATGATTTGAAGCAATATCAAATGAAAGCCCAAGCAAATTGCAATAGAACAGGAGAAGGCATATATAATAGTGAAAAAGTTCAAAGGACAAAATAATAGAAAAGATGTCTCAAACAATAAAGTAGACAGACATTTTTAACAGAATAATCTAAAGTCGTGGAAGAAGGTTTCAATATTTTGGTATGGCAAAAGATTTATGCACCAAGATTTCAACCATATTTCAAATTTCATGATATATTTTGGTGTTTCAAATATCTGCCATTGCATCTGATTCCATTTTTAATGCAAGGATCTATGTTATTAATGCATTTAGAACTTTTTGTTCTCTAAAAGTTGTGCAATAATCCATACTCATGACTAGATATGAGCAAAATAGATAATTGATACTATGGGTGTAACTGAGCCAAGTCGACTCGTGAGCTAGCTCAAGCTTAGCTCGATAAGTGGCTCGTGAGTTGAGTTCAATAAGCTAACAAGTCAAGCTCAAGCCAACCACGACTCGGCTCATTAGCTGTGAGCCAACACTGTTTTAAAATAATAATAATAATAGAAAATATACTCAAAATATATTAAAACTCAAAACTTTATCTATAAACTATTACAAATATTAAAAAAATTTATTTTATATTTTTATCAAGTGATTTCTTATATTTCTCTTTAATTTGCTTATTTTATTTTTCATTTTATTATAATATCATCTTGGCTTAATATCATTGTCTTTCATAATAAGAAAGTCGGCTCGAGCTCGTAGAATTAAGCTCTAGTTCAAGCTTGAACTCGATTAGTTAATCAATCTCAAGCTCAACCAGAGTGTGGTTTGAGCTCAACTCAACTCATTTAAACCCCTAGTATACACGAGAAATGTTAAATTAAATATTCATGAAATTAATAAATTTAATGAAAATAATATATATAATGAGCTATCTTTACTTGATTTATATGTTTTCCAATCTTTTGCATAATACTAATTACTAATTATGATTTTTCAATGTGTTTGTTTAGATTTTCAAAGCTTGCAGGTGAATTAACACCTTGGTAAAGTAGTTTATTGTCATATAATTCATTATATCATAGTATCACCATTTCATTTACATGTTTGGAATCATATTCTATTTTTAACCCACGGTTTAAGTTGTCTAGTCTATATCATGCCAACAACTGCTCATTTTTTGTATCTTCATTTTAAATTCAATGTCCCTAATGGTTGAATTGCATACATGATTCCACCTTTGCCTTTCATTATCTTAAAAAGCAGATATAAGATATGCAAATCACAATGATCACCTGTTATGCAGGATAGAAATAACTACTTTTTTTAATTTAGAAATTGGCATGCCATAGTTTACCATGTAAAAGCTCTCATATATGTTTTGTACTTAACAGGATTTAATATATGAAAGGGTGAATGAAACTTGATCAACATGAGGATCAGGTAAATTTTAAAGTAAAAAAAAATTTGGGAATTCAGTCATGAAGAGAGCCTGATCTGCTCTCTCAGAGACAAGTTCGATGCAATACATAAATTATTTATTGATTAAAGAAACATTTCACTGCACATAATTCATTTATTAAGTACTATTTTCAAGTCAGGCAAGAAAAAAATAACAATGAGTATATAAAAGTTTGTATGAAGACGTAAAAATTGGATTTCAAGATGACTTTTGGATTAGGAATTGGGATGGTTTATGTGATAGGGCTAGGTAGGAAAGAAGAAAAATCGGAGCAGTAGGAACAAATCTTTTAGAGCATATGGTATTTGAATTAACATGTTAAACATAAAAGTTAGAGAACTAAATCATGAACAGAAAAAACTAAATTTCAAACAACTGCAATGTAAGTAAAAGAGATAATCTAGAAATACTGAAAGGAAATCATGAGAGCTGCAAAGCTGGGAATTTAATTCCGATGGTAAAGAGAGAGATATCTAAAAAAAGAGAAACTTTTGATTATATGTGAGAGGGCAAAAAGATTTCAAAAGAAAATAAATAAGGGTGCAAGGAAACCGAGTATTGCATTAGGCAATTAACAAAATCAAAATTTCAAAAATTCTCATTCAACTGAAAAGTACAGGGTTTAAGGGCCTTGGCATCTAAGGTCTTCTTAAACCCTAATTACAAGCCATATTTCTCAAATTTAAACTGAAATTCAAACAAAAGACAAAATTCAATCCATTCGAGAAAATTGCTAAAAATCCTATAATAAATCAATTAAATAAAATGTTTCATAACTTCATAATAATGCAATCAAACCAAACTCAGAAAGAAGCACTGAATATCAAAAATGCTTGGCTCTGCATATTGTAGCTTCATCAAAACGATGTTGTAGAAACTGTTTGTTAGGTCTTCAGCACTGTGTAAGTCAGTATTTTGAGCGTCCAATATGATATAGAGCTCTTTGTAAATTAATGTTTTCAATTGAAGCGGCCAACTCAGCAAGTTTTAAGACACGTATGAGGTCCCCATGGAGAAGAAAACCAATGTTGCTAGCAACAATGCTAAAGTCAAGAAAAAGAACAACTTCCTCTAACCATTTAGATTGAGATATGCCAACAGAATCAGAATGATAGAATCATGAGGATCTTCATTAGGTTTTGCCTCTTTCCCCTAACCACCTCTAAGGATAAGAACAACCCAAAATAAAATCAACACTACAGGTCAAACAGAACAAGAATGCATTTCTGAATAATGTTTAATGAAGAACCTCCCAAATATTTATAATAAAAAGTTTTATCCATGATCTAAAGGGAACAAATTAATGGGCTTACACCCATACAGCCTTTAACCAAAAATATAATATTTATATGAGGGTAAAATCTCAATGTATTAATTTTAATACTAATTAGTTTGTCCCATGAAAAACTATCTCAAACACGCATAATTTGAAATCAGGTAAGTTCTTTAGAGCCCATAAGCAATAAATGCATTTTAAACGGAGTTCAATATTCTATTCCATTATCACTGCCACATAATCGCTAAAATAAAGCAAAATAATTATTATAATAATAAGACCAATGTTATTCACGGTCATTGTACCTTAATATAAATGGTTAGTTCCAATCTAAAATGAATACCTGATATCCATAGAAAGTTGTGCATTGCATTCCAGAGGCAAGAAGAACCATCCGACTTTCATGGGTGTAGACATACCAGCCCACATTGAAACGTTTTGCTTCCATTAATCGGAGGGAGTTCAACTCAGCATCATACAAAAGCAATTCTATACCGCTGCAAAAACCCTTATTAAAAATAAAGGAGAAATGCGATCAAAAGAACCCAAGAAATATTTGCTTGCTTGAAATTAGAAAAATGAGAAATCTCAAGTTTTCCAATAGAAAAGAGAACCGCCATCAAAAGGGGCTTTAACTAAAACTAAGCATACAACCATTAGGATAAATTATAAAAAAATCATAGTAAAACAATGAACGAGACACTCATGGTAAAAACCAACTAGGGATACAACTTTTGAAAGGTGGGTTTACCAAATTTATGCATCGCGCAGTAATAACAAAGAGAAAGGCATATTAAATATGAGATTTGCCATTAAAAATTGTTTTACATGTTCCAGAATTTTTATGAAGCATGGACAGCTCTACAATGGTGGTTTGTCCCCAACATGATAGAAGGAATATGGCACTAAAAAGTGGAATATAAATAGGAAAGGGAATAAAATATTGCTTATTACCATTTTCTGCATGATTTCTACTGCTTAAAAGATAAATTACAATAAGGATAAATTCAATCCATGCCTAATAACCTCCAACAAATGAGGAAAACATGCCCATAATAACAAACCAAGATAACTTCACTGTCTATACTCTATAGTTTATTCCTGCATGATTATCCTAATAATGAATTACAAATTCATAAACAAGCATATCCAAAAAGCGTAAAAATTTAAACTCAACATTATTTGCATCATTATTTATTGTACTGTTTAAGTTTGATCCAATAATCCAACATCCAAAAGATTAAATCTTCCATGTAACTTGTTCGATTGACAATTTGGTCATGCCTATAGACCGCTTACATTGTCATCTTTGATTTTGATGCCATTCAGGGTCAATCTTGATCTCTCCATTGTCCACCTCATGTCAATGATGAATGAAGGATTTTTTAACAAATTTGTACATCTTTTGATTGAGATTGAGCCAATGTTGGTGCAACAGATGGCAAATTTTTTTCAGAGGCTTCAGGTAATCTTCACATGATCAACTTAACGAAAATATTATCCAAATGCACAATATAAAAATTTATAGTAAAACAATGAACGAGACACTCATAGTAAAAACCAACTAGGGATGCAACTTTTGAAAGGTGGGTTTACCAAATTTATGCAACGGCAGTAATAACAAAGAGAAGGGCATTTTAAATATGAGATTTGCCACTAAAAATTGTTATACATGTTCCAGAATTTTTATGAAGCATGGACAGCTCTACAATGGTGGTTTGTCCTCAACATGGTAGAAGGAATATAGCAGGAAAATGTGGAATATAAATAGGAAAGGGAATAAAATATTGTTTATTACCATTTTCTGAATGATTTCTACTCTTTATAAGATAAATTACAATAAGGATAAAATCAATCCATGCCTAATAACGTCCAACAAATGAGGAAAACATACCTATAATAACAACCAAGATAACTTCACTGTCTATACTCTATAGTTTGTTCCGGCATGATTATCCTAATAATGAATTACAAATTCATAAACAAGCATATCCAAAAAGCATAAAAATTTAAACTCTCATTATCTGCATCATTATTTATTATATTCTTTAAGTATGATCCAATAATCCAACATCCAAGAGCTTAAATCTCCCATGTAATTCATTCGATTGACAATTTGTTCATGCCTATAGACCACTTACATTGTCATCTTTGATTTTGATGGTGTTATTTGAAAGTATTGGCAAGCTCCTATCAAACTCCTTATATTTACGATCTAGGTCAGTCCTCAGTTACTTTCACCATTCAGGATCAATCTTGATCTCTCCATTGCCCACCTCATTTCAATTATGAATGAAGGATTTCTTAACTAATTTGCACATCTTTTGATTGAGATTGAGCCAATGTTGGTGCAACAGATGGCACATCTTTTTTAGAGGCTTCAAGTACTCTTCACATGATCAACTTAACGAAAATATTATCCAAATGCACAATAATAATGTCATACAAAAATGCTCACAATATATCATTCATCATCCTCATAAGAATATTTGTAGCATTGCAGAGTTTGAATGGTAACAACAACCCTTGCCGATGTTTACAAGCAATATTTCATATCTCCATCTCACTAATGCACACCTAATGATAAGTAAATTTAAGTTTCAACTTCATAATGATTGTTGCAGACTTCAACAATTCCAACAAGTCATGGATGAATGATAACAGATAATGATCTTTACTATGATTTTATCGAGTGTACGATAATGGGCACACTCTTCATTTATCATCTTTCTTTAGTGCCATCATAATGGATGATCCAAAAGGCAAACTACTAAGTTGAATAAATCTATTCTTCAAAAACTCTACAACTTGCTTTGTCATTCCTTCATTCTTAATAGCTTTAGTTCGATTGCATCGAAAAGCTTGGTAGTCTAAGAGCAGTTACATATCATGCTATAAGGTTGCTTTGATCACAACCACTGCCCCTCCTAAAAGAGTGGTGTACACTTTTCAACAATTGTAGGTGAACAGTTACAAAGCTTCCCAATGCAAATCAAGCAAAACTACTCTTTCACAGGTTCGATAGCGAATGTACAAAAATTTTGTACAGCATTGATAACTTTAGTAGCTTGACTTGGGATGATTATGTAGTTTGAATTCTGCAATCCTTATTCAGCAAGCAATTCACACCCATAGTCATTTGGCATTAGTAAGACCAACAATACAACATTGCATACCAAGATGTCAACTAAAACCATCTTAAATAGAATATTGTTAACGTTGTTCTTGGTAATAGCAAACTTCATTTGGCATTGATGATCAGTCCCCATCTCAATCCCCTTTTGAAACAAGCACAATGGTTAAGGGCATAAATAAGACAGTTTCCAACACCAATTTTATACCATGCAAGAAAAAATGTTCTTCTACTTGTCAGCATCAGCTATGGCATTGATCACCTAACTGACTTGGGTTCTCAAAGTGAAAAACCTTTTTCTGTGTCCAAATTAGAAGACGATCTACCACCATATCCTTCAACATAGCCATCAGACAACAATATACAACAATATACAATATACAATATCCTACCACTATATCCTTCACATGATTAACGAAAATATTATCCAAATGCACAATAATAATGTCATACAAAAATGCTCACAAAATATCATTCATCATCCTCATACGAATATTTGTAGCATTGCAGAGTTTGAATGGTAACAACAACCTTTGCCGATGTTTGCAAGCAATCTTCCATATCTCCATCTCACTAATGCACACCTAATGATAACTAAATTTAAGTTCCAACTTCATAATGATTGTTGCTGACTTCAACAGTTCCAACAAGTCATGGATGAATGAGAACAGATAATGATTCTTTACTTTGATTTTATCGAGTGCACGATAATGGGCACACTCTTCATTTATCATCTTTCTTTAGTGCCATCATAATGGATGATCCGAAAGGCAAACTACTAAGTTGAATAATTCTATTCTTCAAAAACTCTACAACTTGCTTGCTGATTCCTTCATTCTTAATAGCTTAGTTCGATTGCATCGAAAAGTTTCAGAGTCTAAGAGAAGTTACATATCATGCTATAAGTTGCTTTGATCGCAACCATTGCCCCTCCTAAAAGAGTGGTGTACACTTTTCAACAATTGTAGGTGAACAGTTACAAAGCTTCCCAATGCAAATCAAGCAAAACTACTCTTTCACAGGTTTGATAGCAAATGTACAAAAATTTTGTACAGCATTGATAACTGTAGTAGCTTGACTTGGAATGATTATGTAGTTTGAATTCTACAATCCTTATTCAGCAAGCAATTCACACCCTTAGTCATTTGGCATTAGTAAGACCAACAATACAACATTGCATACCAAGATGTCAACTAAAACCATCTTAAATAGAATATTGTTAACGTTGTTCTTGGTAATTGCAAACTTCATTTGGCATTGATGATCAGTCCCCGTCTCAATCCCCTTTTGAAACAAGCACAATGGTTAAGGCCTTAAATAAGATAGTATCCAACACCAATTTTATACCATGCAAGAAAAAATGTTCTTATACTTGTCAGCGTCAGCTATGGAATTGATCACCTAACTGACTTGGGTTCTCAAAGTGAAAAACCTTTTTCTGTGTCCAAATTAGAAGACGACCTACCACCATATCCTTCAACATAGCCATCAGACAACAATACCTTAGCTACAAAACTAAGCCTGATGTTGGCACTCATCTTTTCTTTCTCGTCTTACTAGCACTTTTAAAAAAGAGTTTGAGTACACCTTTTAACATTTTTCTCAAATACAGTCATATATATTATAATAATCATTTAATTTCCTTGAGGTATTTGACTTAAAAGTGAATATAAATTTTGAAACATTTTTAGAATTAAATGAAAATATGACACTCGATAGACACAATGGTGAAAAATATTCATGTAGCTAAACCCATTTAGTGGGATAAAGATTTGTAATTTTTGTTGTTGTTGTTGTCGTTATTGTTGTTATGCTATCTTTTCTTTCCCATCTTACTTCCACATTTTAGGAAAAAGCTTCAGTGCACCTTTCAACATTTCTTTCATATATGGTCGGATATCTTATAATAATCACTTAATTTTATTGGAGCACTTGACTCATAAGTGGAAAAAAAATTTTGCAACATTACTATCATTTTTACCCTTCATTTTGTTCGTGGGAAAGTTGAATCCCTCTTTGGACAACCTTAGTGCCTTCTCTTTAATGCCTTAATTTTTGTGCTCTATGACCATCATATCACACTAACCTAACTAAGATAAAAAATGATTAGAAATAAGTTGAATTCAAATGAAATTTGCAAATAAAGCCTTAAGGTGTACTTCAATAGAGTTTTTGCAATCCCATAGTTATTTCCCGAGTAAAGGCTTTAAGACAAAACTCTATGGTGTACCACTACACAAATTGCCCTTGTTATTGCGTCAAATTATTCCACTTCTTCCACCAAACTTCTACATGTCCCATCAAGAAGTCTTTTCATAATTATAGCTTGAGCATTCCCAAGTCACCTCTTGATGATCATTCATCTCTGAATAGGCATTTAACTAGATAAAACATGTTAACCTAACTTTAGTCAAGCGAAGGCACTCATTTCATGAGTGTTATATACATACAAGATGAAATAATCAACCATCTGATGCATGAAGATTGTCAACATCAATAGTCCAATCGTATGTAAGAATCTCAACTTTAGCTTTTACCTCAAAATATTTGCATTCTCCCAAGGCCATTCTAGCATCACCTCATCTACATCTCTACATTCATGTTTATATCAGGCATAGAAGGAGAAATGTGACATAAGTGATGCGAGTAATAAGGTAAGAAGCAGTAAAATAATATGTCGAAAATAGCAAAAAAAAAAGAGGCTAACAATGAATGCTACCCATAAAATGTAACTCCTACAATAAAAACTTTGGATAAACTTTGAAGATTGGGCATTGGCTAATAATGTCATGCCCCCTTAGGTTATCAAAACTAGTGTTAATAAGAATTGTGTCTAACTGAGTCGCTCATCTCGATTGCACCACTATTTGACCCTAAGGGGGATCAGCTAGAGTGTGACAAATAACATCATAGATATAAGACAAAGGAAAAAAAATGTGCTTTTCCTATCCTTTTTTCATGATTTTTAGTCATAAAAAAGGCAATTACGATCGAAATAAATCTAACTCAAACATAAACGTAGTCCACCAAAAGGGGTGACCTACCTAAAATAGCATCTTAGATAAGTTTAGTCATATAATACAATTCCAAGTTTCCAAAAACATTCATCCTCCTAATCCTAATTTAAAATTTCAAAAACAAGTTTATAAATAGAAGTTCAAAACTTAATTGTTCCTTCTTTATAAAAATTTGAAGTTTTACCCAACAACCCAATTTGTGGTTTCAATCTCCTTCCTATGGTGTCCAGTCAATCCAATCACGCCTATTATTAGCAATATTTTCTTCAACCTAGACAATGCAATCTACAAATTATCATACTCGAACTTTCCATAGAGACTGCATTGTTAACACTCCAAAGGGCACAATACATTCGATCTTTTCATTATCTAATGCAAAACCATGATCATAGACAATTTATTGCTCAATTACCAAACCTAATCCTAAGATCATTATTCATGTAACAAATTTTTAAAATAATGCAGCAATTAATAGCATGGTCTGGCTTTTTGGCACTCTAAGATTTAAAGTGCCTATTAGTTTCATATTTTGTTGTGAATAAAAGGTAAATGGACAATATATATACTCCGCTGATACAAGAAATACTAAAGAGCCATAACTCAAGTACAATTGCTTGTCACTTAAATGAAAATATGCATGTAGTTCAATGAGCGTGCATCAAACTATTGAACTTATTTAATTTCATAGATTCATGTAGAAATAAATATGACAAGCCAAGTAACTTTTTAAATTGAAAAAGAAAAACATGGCGTCTGTTTCTTATGCCAAAGAGGACTAATATAGAAAGAATGGCAACATAGGAACTAAAACAAGTCCCTATATTGTTTTGCAAAGTGACTGCAACCTTGCCGTAAAGAGAACTACATGGCAACCAGTTTAGATATGCACCAATGTGGCCTAAATGGTGAAATAAACTTTTTTGGTAATGGTGATCTCTATAAAAGCAACAATACTAGATATGAGGACAAAGTGAGGATAATTCTTCCTCCAAGGAAAAACAATTGTAATAAATCAATGTTGAGGACAGTTACACAATTGCATGTCGGTAGCAATAAGATGTAGGTAAACTAAACTGTGAAATGTTATGTTAAAATAAAAGCTAACCACAAAAGATCCATAAAAATGAAAAAGCCTTGAGAATTATACACATCTTATATTATGTGTCCTGTTTACAAAGGATAATTATAAAAAACATACCTAGTTTTTACGCATATGAGGTCACAAGATGGACAATCTGACCAGAAAAAACCAAGTATACTTTCGGACTCTGGCTTGCACTTCCAGCTAAAAGAGTTGCCAGTTTGTCTATTTTTTAATTGAATCTCTTGATTTGACCGTTGAATGCATATAACCTTTTTATCGAGAGAACAACGAATAGACAGCACGGGACCCTCACTTACTGAATCAGAATTGGGTGGATCATACTGGGAACATTGAGCAATTTTCCATGACAATACCTTCCAAAGAAAACCTTCATTAAATCACCAAATTCAGCCCGGTGGGGCTAATAAATTGGACAGTGAAAATGTATATTAGTCCGCAATACCTGATCTGATGTAGGAGAAAGAATTAGCTTATTCCCATCATCATAAAAAAGTCCATGTGTTTCAGGAATGCTGCATCTCAAAGGTGGGTGCTTGATATAAACATGGGATAGAGCACCTNTAATAACAAGGTCTGAGAGATTAAATTACAAAATTAAATTTGCCAGCATGAACCAGGTTATACCGTTTCCTGCATGCATGTTTTGAGTGCCTGAAATTCTTTCGAGCACATACCCTGTTCGATCTCAGGAACCTTCCCAGAAATGCATTTCCCGTATTCCTTGGCCTTAAATAGAACCAAAAACTTTGTATTCAGGCCATAGGTTGAATTAACGCATTTTATTTTCTTGTGCTAGAATAGAGTCATAAAAGCAAAACGAACAGATCAACAAGTTCAATTAATCCGGTTACCATAAAATATCGAGCAAANCTTTCGAGCACATACCCTGTTCGATCTCAGGAACCTTCCCAGAAATGCATTTCCCGTATTCCTTGGCCTTAAGTAGAACCAAAAACTTTGTATTCAGGCCATATATTGAATTAACGTATTTTATTTTCTTGAGCTAGAATATGGTCATAAAAGCAAAACGAACAGATCAACATGTTCAATTAATCCGGTTAACAGAAATTATCAAGCAAAGAATTCCAAGTATCCAGCAATCACTAACAAAGGTACAAAATACCAAAAATCACGGAAACACACCTGAGATGAACAATTCAGCAATACACGATTAAGCACAGAAGGGTTCTTCCTTTGTTTCATTTAACTGGTTGCCACAGAAAACAAGTTAGCAACAAAAACCAACTCTCGATAAAAATTTCAGAAATAAAAATTGAGGGTGACGGTTTAAAAACGATGGAGAACATAAATTAAATAGGCGTATCCAATGTGGCAGAGGATTCGTTATGTAAGGAATCCTAGCAGCAATCAAACCAGATAGGTGTGCCGCCGAGGAGAAAAACTAGGGTTTGTTCAAACCATGCGAAGAAACAGATTTGCCATTTTAAGGGATGATAAAGGACAAGGAGATTCCAATTAACGAAGATGAGAGTAAAGTTAAGACAGGCAGAGATTGTTGATCGAGGACTCGCCTCCGGTTTCTGTCGGAAGACATCGTCGTCTTCAATCGCCAGACTTCGCTGCGTCCTCGGACCACACCAACCGGTCTAAAAATTTTTGGGAAATACAGACCATTCTATTCCTATGGACTCACATATCTAACTAAAAATCCAAGTTTTGCAAATGTCACGTTACCTATTCAGGAAAAAACTATTCTCTCTCTCTCTCTCTCTCTCTCTCTCTCTCTCTCTCTCTCTCTACTACCTCCTCTCCCGTATAATAATTTTCAAAAAATGGGTATTTACATAAATACCATGAAGCTTTTATGTATTTAGGCATCTAAAATCTAGGTTTTATATTTATATCCATACCACTAAAATTTACTACTTCACATCAAAAAATCATCATGACTAATTTCTTAAAACTAAATGCATCCTTTGATGCATAAATATTATGACAGCAAAATATTAAAAGCGTAAAACCAATGTTAGCAATGCAAATACATAAATTTTGGCGATATTCACCTAAATTCCTCTTTAAAAATGGAGCACAGACCCACTGATCCACCTTATCCCAGTCCATTATGAATCCCCATAAAAGTTGGACTTAACACCACATTGACTCCCACTCTCTCAAAAGAAACCATACGCAAAATCATCAGCAAGCACTCATTTTTTTCCTATTGACTCCCAGTCTATCAAAAGCTGCTGATAACAACGAAGCCATGCATCTGTATATCTTCCAATCCGCATTTCTCTCACCATCTCCACCCTTCCACTGTTTCCATATCAATGGAAGACAGCTTTCTCTCACTAAAACCCCTTTCCTCCCGTCTTCTCAGAGCTTTTCATCACTCGGCGACTTCCATATTAGGGCGGCGAGACAGAGGAGGGCAAGGGCTATATCCTCCTCTTTGATTGAGAGTCCTGTGCTCTGGGCCGGGAGGCTCTGCATCTTCTACGCTCTGCTGAAAGCCGGCCTTGCTGGCTCCGCATCAAATCCTTTTATCTCCTCAGGTTTGATTTTTTTGTCAGTATTGTTAAGCCGATCACAGAATCTCATCTGCCTGTGCTTGTGTTGTAATTTTTTTTTGGGGGAGATCTTGGTAAAAATTGGATTTTTTTTGGATGTTAGGGTTGGATGATGGGGATGATATGGGGTTTTTCAAATGGATTGAGAGCCTGCAGGGCATTGGATCAGGTTTGTTGACTCTCTGCCCATTTTTCATTTTGGATATTTCGATTATATGTAGTGAATTAATTACTTTTTCAGCTACTTTTGGTTGTTTTTTGTAAGTTATAATAGTTGGGGATTGTTTGGTTTCCTATAAATGCAATGCAATGGAAAAGGCTTAAGAGTATTTTGATTATACACATTCTGAAATTGTTTGGTTGTTTGTAAAGTAAATGCGGGGGAATTCTTTTATCTGCTTGCAAGCAGTATATTCTGAATACTTATGAGCTGTTTGATTGTGCCTAAATGAATTATAGAGTTTTTATTTTTCATGATATTATATAATATTTATAAGCTTACATATTAAAATATCTAAATATTCATTTTTATAGATATGATATTTATAAATTAAAATTAATTTTCAAAAAAAAAGTTTGTGAAGTTTAAGATCTTATAAAGTCGGGTTATTATTTTTTAAAGACTTTCTAATTCCTTGTACTCCATTACACGTTCCCCACAATTAAATAACACAGACGCACACGAACATGCACACAGACGCACACGAGCCATGCGCACACAAGATTCTTACAAACTATAATATTCAAGTGAAGAGAATATGATGATTTTGCGATATATTTGTTTATTGATGCCTGCATTTTTTTTACATCATCTCTTGTTTGTTTTTTATGCTAGAAGATAGAACAAGAGAAATTATTTTTTTTGGTTTTGTTTATTTACTAATGTCTATCGAATGTGAAATGAATGTGGCTTCTATTGTGTTCCTTGAGATAGGCCTACCAAATTCTAGTTAAAAATGTTTTACTCTTTACCTTTTGAAGAAGTTGTGCATTAGGGTTTGTAAAATAATTTAGGAAGCTTTACATACATGCCACTCAATTCTTATGTATTTACATATCAAACACCTCAAATTTTTACATACATACCCCTTATCTCTGCATGAAAATGTGTATTTCACTTTTTAAAAGTCAAAATGGTGGTATAAATGTAAGTAGCAAAGTTTAAATGTTAGACATGTAAATACATAAGAATTGGATGGTATGCATGATCCATCTAATAATTTACTACCTTTTAACTATTTTTTAGTGATTTCTCATGCAATATTTCCGAGTTTCAATGCTTGATGAATTGAAAATAAACTAAAATTTGAAATCTCAATGCTGCATGGGATTTTTAATCCATTTCTTGGTTGCATTGTTGGACATTATTATTTTCGGATAATTATATACAAACCACCCGAAACATTGATTTTTACAAATTAAGCACCCAATTGGTTTTTTTGAACTACAGAGCCGATATATTTATTTGTTTCATGATCAAAGTATTGAGAATTTGATTTAAAAAAACAAAAAATATGGGTTGGGGTTCNTTTCATGAAAACACAACACCAAAGCCAAGGATGAATTGCCACAACAGAACCTCCATTTCTACCTGTTAACAGGCACCCGAAGCTTGGGAGCATTGTTGAAGAAGCCATCACGATCTCCATGAATGATCCTCTCATACTGCGATTGCTGATCAGAGGAGCAGAAGCCAAGATTCTGCTGGATATCAGAGCCGGANGGCTTTTACCTTTGAATAATATGGATTCATGAACGATCCATGCAAGAGATAATGTTTTTTTTTAAATGAAATAAAATATATATTTGTCAGAAATTTACAGTTTTAAATGGGTTTTAAAAGTTAAAATTGTGATAGAGATCGAATGAAAATAGTAAATGTTTATGGAACTGAACATATACATGATTATGTGAATTAACTCAAGAGCTTTAAGAAAATGATTCACTTAATTCATTCTGCATAGACGAAAAAGAAGCGAGGAACAGAAGGAAACTAGTAAGCAAATGGCATCC
The DNA here is from genome assembly GCA_002079205.1 of Phalaenopsis hybrid cultivar. Classification (NCBI taxonomy): domain Eukaryota; kingdom Viridiplantae; phylum Streptophyta; class Magnoliopsida; order Asparagales; family Orchidaceae; genus Phalaenopsis; species Phalaenopsis hybrid cultivar. Next base: position 69,381 of record JXCR01008486.1, on the reverse strand, counting down.
TACGACAAAAGGCACGTTGAAGCGTAGCTATAGGGTACCGTCTAAGGCTGAAGGTCGTCGTCTTCTCCAAAATATCGCCTCTTTGCTTTCTGAGGATGATCATTTCATAGATGCCACCTCACACAAGGTAATTTTAAAGATGTGCCAGCTTCCTTAGCATTTTAGGCATTTACATACCAATTCATACATGCTTGCATATTGGGTAAAGTGTCAAAATAGTCTCGTGACTATTTACATCGGGTCATTTTTGTCTCGGAGTATAAAATTGTCAATTTAGTCCTCAGACTCTTTTAATATATATTGAAATAGCCTCCACGGAGGATTATTTTAGCCCCTTTTAAAGGAGTTTGGGAACTAAACTGACACTTTTATAGACTCTGGGGGGTCATTTTGACACTTTTCACTTTTAAAAAATATGATACACCTTTTCATGTGCAGGTAAGATGGCATATATCTAAAAAACGAAGATTAGGTGTTAGATACATAAATACGNTCGTCTTCTCCAAAATATCGCCTCTTTGCTTTCCGAGGATGATCATTTCATAGATGCCACCTCACACAAGGTGATTTTAAAGATGAGCCAGCTTCCTTAGCATTTTAGGCATTTACATACATACAATACAGNTCGTCTTCTCCAAAATATCGCCTCTTTGCTTTCCGAGGATGATCATTTCATAGATGCCACCTCACACAAGGTAATTTTAAAGATGAGCTGGTTTCCTTAGCATTTTAGGCATTTACATACATACAATACAATTCATACGTGCTTGCATATTGAGTAAAGTGTAAAAATAGTCTCCTGACTATTTACATCGGGTCATTTTGNTGGAGTAGAACTCTTTTTGAGACAGGAGAACCCAGCTCCAAGAAGAATAGCAGACTATGAAAATAGATCTAAGTTAAGCCTGGAGAAGTCTGAGGATTTGAGCATATTGAATTACTAGAAATGAATAGAACGAATTAGCATNACGTGAAAGCAGAGAAGCTTGAGAGAGTGTTAAGGTCTGGCTCTTCTATTTGAATCATTGAAGTGTTGTAATTTCTCAGATAGATTTTTTGCTCGGATGTGTATAAAATGGTATGTTTTTCCTTCATAACTTTGACTACCTAATGTTATTCTTTGTGGGCTTATTTTTATTTGGAAGATTTACATATATACCACTCAATTGCTATGTGTTTATGTATGTAGCACCTAAACTTCAATTTTTACATGCATGCCATGCCACCTTCCCTATGCGTGAAAAGGTGTATTTCATTTTTTTAAAGTTAAATAATGGTGTTTTTTATGTGATACGAAAGATTTAGATGGTATAAATGTAAAACAGTAAGGTTTTGGTGTAGGTATGTAAATGCATAAGAATTGGTTGGTGTTGATGTAAATGTTCCTTTTTATGTTACTTCTTTGGTTTTGAAGTGACGTAGAAGCATTCCTATGGGTTTTGCATGCACAAAATTAGAAGCCGGTAGACATAATAAAGTCAAGAATTGTGCGACGATGTTTAGGGCTTGTTTGAAGAAGCAGTACAAAAAACTATGATGATTACTGCCAAAAAAAAAAAAAAAATTCAAAAGTCAGACCATAGCTTTATGGTTGCCACCACACTTAAGCGAAGTCAGATTGTGAAACACTGCTTTCCACCCCAGCTTTTTGAAAAATTAAACAAAACACAGTTTTGTCAAACGCTTGATAATTTTGTGCGTCACCGCACTGTTGCCCCCAAACACAGCCTTAATTTATTGTCATGTTTCGATACCAAATCTAATACAACATTTTTAGAATCACAAATTTCTAACGCGTCCCTAATATTTAATATACTTTTCCTAACTATTGGAGTTGGCTTTATGAATCCTTATTCTCTATTCATTCTTATTGCTTGCTTCATGAGGTGTTAACCTCTCATGCTTGAATTACACAATTCTACTCCATTTTCTACCCTTTTGCTTCAATTTTATCTACCCATCTTTCGGTGCATTTTCAACACTTTTTTGTATTTTTTCAAACATCTTAAGCTTGTTTATCACCATTTTATCTTAAATACATCATACTGATTTATCTCCTTCATGATAATGGGTGATTAATCTATTTTTCTACCTTAACCACACATTTATCTTATCGTTTCATTTCTATTCTGCTCAATGTAGTTATTAGCAACTTTTATTGTCTATACCACTCAGACCAATACAGTTGAGCTTATTTAATTACAATTTAATGAAAAGTATCTTTAAGTCTCTGTATTATTTCCATTCTAATATTTATCCTTAATTTTAAAAATTATATGTTTGGGGCAATTACATATTCATGGCCCGAAATTTGCTATTTACAAATCAACCACCCACCCTGTTTCATCCATTTTCAAATTCTCACTCAAATATCAAAATTCATGGTAAAACGCCAATCATATTTTTCTTTTTTAGCAAATTCTGAATGGTTGATCGTGGCACGTTGACAAAATATCACTTGGATGGTTAATTAGTAAATATCAAAGTTTCACCTTGTGTGTACATAATTATCCCTATATATTTATGTATATATATCAATGCCTCATCTCATATGAAATCTCACACCCAAACTTTAATATTTGCACCTTAAAATCTCGTTGGAGAGAACCTCATTTGCCTGTCGATTCAATCGAGCACGCCGAAAGCGAAGACGGATAGACCCAAAATCAGAAGAAATGATGGGATTGAAACGTACAAAGATGTCTGAAACTCTCATCTTTCTCCTCCTTTGGCCCCACTCCTAACTGAAACAATTTAAGGTGGTAACACTTGTTTTCCTCCCACATCCCCCCATCCTGTCAAACAAAAATAACTTTAAATCCTGCAGATTTTTAATTTCTCCTCCTGCCAATCAACAAAAATGACATCTCCTTCTGCCCCGCTCCTACCGAAAGCCATTGACACACACACTCCAAGCAGCTCCTATCTTCCTCCTCGGCAATCACATCTTAAATTCTACAGGTTCTGAAATACTCCGTTTCGTTTTAAATCCACCTACTTGAGTTTTTTCAGGTCTTTGTTTGCCGAGATCTTGTAGTTGCCTGCCCTCCTATTTCGAAATACTAATGCAACAGACTAAGTGCCCACACATGCTCAGAAATACTGATTAGCAGTATCTATGTTATAAATTAGAACAAATAAATATCAATCTGAAAACTAATTATTTTCTATACAAAATGGCATATTAAGCATTTGAAGATTATGAATCACCAAATGATCATTCACATGATCATGCATTAATAAACTTTCCTAGAGAAATTAAAAGAGCGATCACCATAATGACGAATGAAGGAGCTTTTATATTGATTAACACTTTAACTTTCTCAATTAAACCCTCAAAATAAAATAACTCAATGAATTCAATGAAAGAGGAATTAAACTCAAATTCATTAATTTATGGTATAATTATCTGATTAACAGTAATTACAACATGATAAACATAAATAAGAAGAATAAGCAATTTTAATGAAATATATAAAACCTTTGGGGCTAAATATATGCTAGAACATAGATAAGACATAATTAAGAAAATTTAATCAAATTACCATGATGTCCACTTTCATTGATTGAACAATTAATATTACAATTAACAGAATTATCATATAAAATCAAATTTAGCAAATTTAACTAATATATTGGGAAGTTCGAATAATATAAATGTGATAACTTATAAATTTGCAAACAGCTCATTACCACTTCTCTTTCTTACAATTACAAATTGTTATGAAACGACAAATAAACAAAAGTTTAAACATTACTCCATTTCGTCCAGTCGTCACCTAATTATATTAAACTAGATTTAACATAACAATCCTCTTCCTAACGCTTCGACTCCTAGAGTCCAAATACACGTTCTCTCAGACTCAGCTGCCATTAAAACCTTTCATGAAAACACAACACCAAAGCCAAGGATGAATTGCCACAACAGAACCTCCATTTCTACCTGTTAACAGGCACCCGAAGCTTGGGGGCATTGTTGAAGAAGCCATCACAATCTCCATGAATGATCCTCTCATACTGAGATTGCTGATCAGAGGCGCAGAAGCCAAGATTCTGCTGGATATCAGAGCCGGTCAAATGGGCTGCTCCTGCGGTACTTGAAGAATGCTGAGACTTCGGCTCCGGAAGCTTCTTGGTGTTTAGGAACCTTCCGCCGGTACCTCTCGCCCTCTTCATTGCATGCTGGTGCCGAGACTCGTGGAGATATGGCTGAAAGGGAATCAAATGTTCAAGTTGCAAATTTAAGATTGGAAGACTTGCATACATGCCACTTACTTTCTATGTTCTTACATATCCAACGCCTAAACTTTAATTTTTACATATACACCTCCTTCCCTGTGCTTTAAAAAGTGCATTCCACGTTTTAAAAGTTAAAAATTGTATGAAAGATTTTGATGGTATAAATGTAAAAAGTAAAGTTTAAGTGTTAGGTACGTAAATACATAAGAATTTGGTGACATGTATGGAAACGCCGTTTTAAGATCTTATAGAGAAAAATGTCAAAATGATCCCCTAAATTCTTTGCAAAGGGTCATAAGTGTGATTTTAGTCCCCAGAGTCCTTTAATATGGGTTGAAAAATCTCCAATGAAGTCTATTTTAGCCCACATTAGAAAAGTCTAGGGACTTCAACAATTTTATAAATTCTGAGACTAAAATGACCTCTTGTAAATAGTCAAGAGATTATTTTGAATTTTTTTCTCGTTTTATAACGGTATATATATGTGCTGATTAGAGAGGGTTATAAGAAGACTCAGACCTTGCGAATTTTAATAGTTTTGCTTTGAGATTCTAACTTTGCACGATGCTCTCTCCTTCTGAGGATGGCATGATATTGTTTAGCATTAACATATATGGGTTCTTCTCCCGAAGGCTGAACCGACAACGCAAAACGAGAGGAAGGTGGCATGCCCATCATTTGAGGATGAACCTGAAGATGCAGATAGGTGACAGTATAGTCATAAATATTAATATGGAGTAGAACTCTTTTTGAGACAGGAGAACCCAGCTCCAAGAAGAATAGCAAACTATGAAAATAGATCTAAGTTAAGCCTGGAGAAGTCTGAGGTTTTAAGCATATTCAATTACTAGAAATGAATAGAACGAATTAGCAAGAACAGCTTCACAATGCTTGGTACTGGTTATAATGCAACCTACATAACTATCTAATAGATGTGGACATGACATTAATTGCGAGAATTTATTTTACATCAATGAGGCCAAACAGAACTATTCCTACTGAAATCATTATGCTCCCTACAAAAATTTCAGAAATGGGCTTCATGTCTATTAAAAAAAACTTGGCAATTAATTCAGCATTTGATAGTCAACATAAAACACCACCATAAATTTCATCAAATGGGACTAAATTTAATTAAGACTGCAGCCATATTTCCTTCCTCTTATGGCACCACCTTATTGATTCATGGTGTCCCAACTACCTACTCATCAATTCATAAACTGTTGGAAATATTCAGTTATTATTATTCCCTGATGCTATATGTTTTCTATTAGAAGCTCTCAAGGATTAATATAATACTATACAAATGCAGAAATAAAATACGCAGCACCAAGTCTCTCCATTTTTTGTCATGATATCATAGCTTCAGGTTTTCTTCTCTTTGTATTTTCATTAATACAGACTTCATCACTACATTATCACAATTTTACAACTTTTATTATTGCATTTTGTCGAGATGTGTATGAGATGGAAATAAGGTTAGGAAAATTAATTCTAATTTCCTTAATTAAGGGAATTAGAATTAATTGGTAATCCCTTAAACTGAGGGAATTAGAATTAATTTGTAATCCCTTAAATTAAAGGAATTAGTGAAATAGTTTCCTAATTTTTCTACTTGTAATCTCCTATATAATACCTTGTATTATCAATTCAAAGAAGTAATTGAAATACAAAATTATTTCTCTGATTTCCCACATGGTATCAGCGACAGGGCTCAAACCCTAGAGGACACCGCCGTCTATTGCAGCCATTCGATCCTTTCCGCTTAGGGTCATTCGGCTCTCCTCCACTATTCTCATCTAGGGTTGCTTGCAGCTATTTGATTCTTTCCCGCTGCTCACGAGGAAGATCGTCAAGAAGCGCGTAAAGAAGCAGATCTTGTGATCGCTCTGAGGATTCTTTTGCCGCTGAACCGCTGAATCCTTTGTTGTTGAGCCGCTTTTTTGCCGCTGATACTTTTATTCACTGCCTTAATTGCTGCGATTCTTTTACCGCTACAGCCGTTGATTCCAGCCTTAATTGCTGCGACTTCCTCTTCTCCATCATGTCAATGTCCAAAACCACTATCTCCAGCAATTCCAACCCTTCTGAAGAATCCAATGTTGTTCAAAAAATTGGAGAGTTGCAGAATATTCGGGCATCCAACAGGTTCAATGGGAAAAACTATCTCAAATGGTCCCAAATTGTCCGCACATACCTAAAGGGCAAAGGGAGGCTTAATCACCTACTTGAAACCGGACAATGAAAAAGGGATCNTCAAATGATCCCAAATTGTCCGCACATACCTAAAGGGCAAAGGGAGGCTTAATCACCTACTTGGAACCGGACAATGTAAAAGGGATTCAGCATCTATAGCATGGGAAGAGGAGGATTCCATGATTATGTCCTGGCTATGGGATTCTATGGCAACGATCAATGACACTTGCATGTTCTTGAATACCGCAAAGGAAATCTGAGACTATCAACCGCATATACTCGAAGGCCCGTGATGATGCCCTTGTGTATGAAATCAAGGCAAAAATCGGAGCCACCAAACAAGGAGGCAAATATGTCACAGTATACAACTCTGTTGCAAAATCTTTGGCAGGAACTGGATCACTACCGAGTAATTGAGATGAAATGCCCTGATGATGTTGCCACTTTGAAGAAGCTCATTGAGAAGAATCGGATATATGATTTTTTGGCAGGATTGAATTCCAAATCCTCGACCATGAGGATACACCGTCTCTAGAAGAGACAATCTCATTAATCCGAGCAGAAGAAAGTCGGAGGAGTGTCATGCTTGAATCACATACTATAGATGGGTCAGTCTTAGCAGCAAAAACAAATCAGGAGAAGTCGAAGAATGATCTGCTTAAACACTCGGGTAGAGATAACCAAGGGAAGGAGAACAAAGACAATATGTGGTGTACTTATTGCAAGAAACCAAGGCATACAAGGGAAAAGTGTTGGAAGCTGAATGGTAAACCTCCAAGCCGAGAATGGGGCAACAAAGGCTTCAAGCGCATATGGCAGAGCAACCCAATATTGAGAAAAATTCAGCAATAGGGGAGTTCATCAGTGAAGAGNCAGCATCTATAGCATGGGAAGAGGAGGATTCCATGATTATGTCCTGGCTATGGGATTCTATGGCAACGATCAGTGACACTTGCATGTTCTTGAATACCGCAAAGGAAATCTGAGACTATCAACCGCACATACTCGAAGGCCCGTGATGATGCCCTTGTGTATGAAATCAAGGAAAAAATCGGAGCCACCAAACAAGGAGACAAATCTGTCACAGAGTATACAACTCTGTTGCAAAATCTTTGGCAGGAACCGAATCACTACCGAGTAATTGAGATGAAATGCCCTGATGATGTTGCCACTTTGAAGAAGTTCATTGAGAAGAATCGGATATATGATTTTTTGGCAGGATTGAATTCCAAATCCTCGACAAGAAGGATACACCGTCTCTAGAAGAGACAATCTCATTAATCCGAGCAGAAGAAAGTCGGAGGAGTGTCATGCTTGAATCACATACTATAGATGGGTCAGTCTTAGCAGCAAAAACAAATCAGGAGAAGTCGAAGAATGATCTGCTTAAACACTCGGGTAGAGATAACCAAGGGAAGGAGAACAAAGACAATATGTGGTGTACTTATTGCAAGAGACCAATGCATACAAGGGAAAAGTGTTGGAAGCTGAATGGTAAACCTCCAAGCCGAGAATGGGCAACAAAGGCTTCAAGCGCATATGGCAAAGCAACCCAATATTGAGAAAAATTCAGCAATAGGGGAGTTCATCAGTGAAAAGATTGAGAAATTGAGAAGCTTGTTGGGATCTCTTGAGAAGCCTTCTGGAGCATGTTCAATAGCTCTTTCAGCTAAAACTGTTTGCATGAATGTCTTAGACAAATTCTATACCAACTCTTGGATCATAGACTCCGGTGCTACTAACCGTATGACCCCCACATCTCAACTCTTCCACGCCTATACCCAATGTCTAGGTAATAGAAAAATTATCATGAACAATGATTCTTTAGCTCCCGTTGTAGGGATTGGTGATATACATATCATACCTAGCCTTATCCTTAAAAACGTTCTTCATGTACCCAAA
>JXCR01008486.1:0-57191 GCA_002079205.1 Phalaenopsis hybrid cultivar | reverse complement strand
TGCCTTTGTTCATGTCCACAAACAACATAGAGGGAAGCTAGATCCTAGAGCCATCAAATGTGTTTTCCTGGGTTACTCCTCCACTCAAAAGAGATATAAATGTTACAACCGCTCTACCAGAAAATTTTACATCTCTGCAGATGTCACTTTCACAGAAAATAAACCCTTTTTTTCCAAGTCCTCTTTTTAGGGGGAGATTTCCGTGATGGAATATAGTACTTGTGAGCCCTTTGAACCACTTAAAACCCTTGACCTTCCACATGTGTCAGCCCGTGTTGTTANTAGCTTCAGGTTTTCTTCTCTTTGTATTTTCATTAATACAGACTTCATCACTACATTATCACAATTTTACAAATTTTATTATTGCATTTTGTCGAGATGTGTCTGAGATGGAAATAAGGTTGGGAGATTAATTCTAATTCCTTTAATTAAGAGAATTTGAATTAATTGGTAATCATTTAAATTGAGAGAATTAGAACTAATTTGTAATTCTTTAAATTAAGAGAATTAGTGAAATAGTTTCCTAGTTTTTTCGACTTGTAATCTCCTATATAATACCTTGTATTATCAATTCAAAGAAGTGAAATACAAAATTATTTCTCTGATTTCCCACAAGGTATCAGAGATAGGGCTCAAACCCTAGAGGACAACGCCTCCTGTTGCCGCCATTCGATCATTTCCGCTTAGGGTCATTCGGCTCTCCTCCGCTATTCGCCTCTAGGGTTGCTTGCAGCCATTTGATTCTTTCCGCTGCTCACGAGGAAGATCATTAAGAAGAGCGTAAAGAAGCAGATCTTGCGATCGCTCTGAGGATTCTTTTGTCGTTGAACTGCAGAATCCTTTGTTGTTGAGCAGCTTCTCTGCCGCTCCTGAGTCATTGATTCTTTTATTCGCTGCCTTAATTGCTGCGATTCTTTTACCGATGCAGCCGTTGATTCCAGCCTTAATTGTTGTTAATTCCTCTTCTCCACCATGTCAATGTCCAAAACCACTGTCTTCAGCAATTACAACCCTTCCGAAGAATCCAATGTTGTTCATAAAATTGGAGAGTTGTAGAATATTCGGGCATCCAACAGGTTCAATGGGAAGAACTATCTCAAATGGTCCCAAATTGTCCGCACATACCCAAAGGGCAAAGGGAAACTTAATCACCTACTTGGAACCGGACCAGAAAAAAGAATCCAGCCTCTACAGCATGAGAAGAGGAGGATTCCATGATTATGTCCTGGCTGTGGGATTCCATGGACCCAACGATCAGTGAAACTTGCATGTTCTTGAATACCGCAAAGGAAATCTGGGACTATACCAACCGCACATACTCGAAGGCCCGTGATGCTGCAATTGTGTATGAAATCAAGGCAAAAACCGGAGCCACCAAACAAGGAGACAAATCTATCACAGAGTATGCAACTCTGTTGCAAAATCTTTGGCAGGAACTGGATCACTATCGAGTAATTTAGATGAAATGCCCTGATGATGCTGCCACTTTGAAGAAGTTCATTAAGAAGGATCAGATATTTGATTTTTTGGCAGGATTGAATTCTGAATTTGATCAGGTTAGGATCCAAATCCTCGGCAACGGGGATACACCGTCTCTAGAAGAAACAATCTCATTAATCCGAGCAGAAAAAAGTCGGAGTGTCATGCTTGAACCACATACTATGGATGAGTCAGTCTTAGCAGCAAAAACAAATCAGGAGAAGTCGAAGAATGATCTGCTTAAACACTCGGGTAGAGATAACCAAGGGAAGGAGAACAAAGACAATTTGTGGTGTACTTATTGCAAGAAACCAAGGCATACAATGGAGAAGTGTTGGAAGCTAAATGGTAAACCTCCAAGCTGAGAATGGGGCAACCGTGGGGGGCAACAAAGGCCTCAAGAGCATATGGCAGAGCAACCCACTATTGAGGAAAATTCAGTAATATGGGGGTTCAGCAGTGAAGAATTTGAGAAATTGAGAAGCTTGTTGGGATCTCTTGAGAAGCCTTTTGGAACATGTTCGATAGCTTTTTCAGGTAAAACTGTTTGCATGAATGTCTTAGACAAATTCTATACTACCTCTTGGATCATAGACTTCGGTGCTACTGACCGTATGACCCCCACATCTCAACTCTTCCACGCCTACACCCCATGTCCAAGTAATAGAAAAATTATCATGGTCAATGGCTCTTTAGCTACCGTTGCAGAGATTGGTGATATACATATCACACATAATCTTATCCTTAAAAACGTTCCCCATGTACCCAAACTGTCAACAAGTCTTATGTTCATCCAAAAATTGACTCATGATCTCAAATGTTATGTTGTTTTTTTCCCTTATTGTGTTTTTCAGGAACAGGACTCGAGGAGGATTGGTCTTGCTAAGGAAAGGAGCGGTCATTACCACCTTGAACCATCCCAGAAAATTAGGAGCAATTTGTCTTCATCTTTCCTTGGTTCCTCGAACAAAGATGTCATTTGGCTGTATCACTTATGTCTTGGTCATCCCACTTTTGGGGTTCTAAATATAATGTTTCCTCATTTATTCCAAGGATTAGATATTTCCGAGTTTCATTGTGACATTTGTGAATAGGCAAAACATAACCGTGTATCTTTTCCTATTAGCAATAAAAGAAGTTCTCATCCTTTTCATCTGATTCATAGTGACATATGGGGTCCTTTCACTATACCTAATGTTTATGGGGCTGTTTGGTTTGTATCCTTAATTGATGATTGCACCCGGGTTACATGGTCCTTCCTTCTTAAATAAAAATCTGATGTTAGCATTGTTATACCTAATTTCCATTCAATGGTTCAAAATCAATTTGGGGTCAAAATAAAAGGCTTTAGTACAGACAATGCTAGAGACTACTTCAATCAAATTCTATCACCTTACTTTCAAACACATGGGATATCCATGACTCATCATGTGTGGACACACCCCAACAAAATGGGGTAGCTGAAAGAAAGAATGGACTTTTACTCAACACCACCCGAGCCTTACTATTTCAAGGGAATGTTCCTAAGTCCTATTGGGGAGAAGTCATTCTTACTGCCACATATATGATCAATAGACTTCCCTCCCGTGTGTTAGAGAAGAAAAGCCCCATAGAGGTCCTAAATATCTTCTACCCTCACTTCAGAACCTCAAATGGCCTCACTCCCAAGGTATTTGAGTGTACTGTTTTTGTTCATGTCCACAAACAACATAGAGGGAATCTAGATCCCAGAGCCATCAAATGTGTTTTCCTGGGTTACTCTTCCACTCAAAAGGGATACAACCCCTCTACCAGAAAATTTTACATCTCTGCAGATGTCACTTTCACAGAAAAAAAATTTTTTTTTTTCAAGTCCTCTCTTCAGGGGGAGATTTCCATGATAGAAGATAGTACTTGTGAGTCCTTTAAACTACTTAAAACCCTTGACCTTCCACATGTGTCAGCCCGTGTTGTTGAACCTGAATCAAACTCTCCTCCTGTTCCAGCTGAACCCGAGTCCTCTGAACCAATCACATCTGAGTCACCTGATCCTGAACCCTTATCATCTCCTACTCCAACCAGTGTCACTCACGATTTCTCAAAATTTCCTCAAGTGTATTCAAGGAGAAAGGTCGTTCCTGAACTGACATAAGTCCAAGAATCCAATCCACTCTATCCAATATCTCACTATGTATCTTTCAAGCGCCTATCACCAACCCACAAAATATTCATTGTGAGTTTGAGCACCATTGTCATTCTTAACAATGTGTCTGAGGCAATGTCAAAAGGGGAATGGAGAAACACTATGAAAAAGGAAATGAGTGCATTAGAAAAGAATAAAACATGGGAAATCGTTGACAAACCGAAGGAAAAAAACATTGTTGATTGCAAGTGGATTTTTACATTGAAGCACAAGGATGATGGATCCCTTGAAAGATATAAAGTAAGGTTAGTATCCAAAGAGTACACTCAGACTTACGGGGTGGATTATCAGGAAACCTTTGCTCCAGTTGCAAAAATTAACACTGTGAGAACCCTGTTATCATTGGCTTCTCACTTCAATTAGCAACTGCTATAGTATGATGTTAAGAATGCATTCCTTCATGGTGACCTAAATGAGGAAATCTACATGAACATCCCGCTGGGATTTGAAGGGGACACAGGTAACAAGGTGTGCAAGCTGAAAAAGGCCATTTATAGGTTAAAACAATTTCCTAGAGCATGGTTTGGCAGATTTGCAAGAGCCATGAAGGAATTTGGGTACAAACAAAGCCAAGGTGACCACACTCTTTTCATTAAACATTCAGTTGTAGGGGGAGTAACTGCTCATTTAGACTATGTGGGCAACATCATAGTTATTGAAAATGATGAGAAAGAGAAGCATAAATTGAAGTTGAGACTAGTAAAAGAATTTGAAACAAAGGAACTGAGGAAATTGAAGTACTTCCTCGGTCTTGAGGTGGCATATTCTACACAGGGGATCTTCATATCTCAGCAGAAGTACATGATTGATTTATTGACAGAAACAGAGAAGACTGGGTGTAAGCCAATCTCTACTCCAATAGATCCAAACTATAAGTTGGGAGAAGCTAAAGAAGAACCAGCTGTGGATAAAAGAATGTACCAGAGATTGGTTGGCAGACTCATATACCATGCTCATACTCGACCAGGCATAGCATATTATGTAAGTATGATCAGTCAATTCATGCATGATCCAAGAGAACCTCATCTTCAGGCTGCCTACAGGGTATTGCATTACTTGAAAGATAATCCGAGAAAATGAATCTTATTCAAAAGGAATGACACTCTTACTCTGAAAGCCTACACTGACGCTGACTATGTTGACTCCCTAGTGGATAGAAGATCAACTACAGGATATTGTACTTTTTTTTTAGGTAACCTAGTAACATGGAAGAGCAAGAAGCAGAATGTAGTGGCAAGGTCATCTGCAGAATCAGAGTTCAGGGCTATTGCTCAAGGATTATGTGAATTACTGTGGCTGAGAATCATTTTGGATGATTTGAGAATCCAATGGGAGCGTGTCTTATGAAGCTCTACTGTAACAACAAGTCAACTATTAATATAGCTCATAATCCTATACAACATGATAGGATAAAGCATATTGAAATTGATAGACATTTCATCAAAGAAAAACTAGAGGAAAGGTTAGTGTGTATGTCCTATGTTCCATAAGAAAGACAATTAGCCGATGTTCTAACAAAGGGGTTGAACAGTTCAAGTTTCCATGATCTTGTATCCAAGCTGGGAATGGAAGACATATATTCCTCAGCTTGAGGGGGAGTGTCGAGATGTGCCTGAGATGGAAATAAAGTTGGGAGAATTAATTCTAATTCCCTTAATTAAGGGAATTAGAATTAATTGGTAATGCCTTAAATTGAGGGAATTAGAATTAATTTGTAATCCCTTAAATTAAGGGAATTAGTGAAATAGTTTCCTAGTTTTTTCTACTGGTAATCTTTTATATAATACATTGTATTATCAATTCAAATAAGCAAGTGAAATACAAAATTATTTCTCTGATTTCCCACACATTTGTATAATCTTGCAGCATTCATTGTTGCTCACTTAATTTTCTACTATATTTCTATAACTGAAGTCATTAATGTCGAGATGCATCAAATATTTCTCATTGTGATAGCCTTCATCATCGCATTGATGCAAATGAGTCCAATCGTTGCCGCATTTATTGTTACATTGCTGAATTTATTTTCTTTTTTTTTTTTGTGAAAAGAATCACGACCGTGATATTTATAGACAAAAATAACAATATTAGGCACCATTGGTCTCAGGTTCTCTTGGAATTAAGCGATGCAATCTATGTATAGACAAAAATAACACTATTATTAGAGTTTGTAAGTTTCCTATTAAAAGCTATCCTAAAATTTTATAAATACTACATAAATTTTGAAAAAAATACTCAACCAATTTTCTTCAATTCTCGTTAGTTAACAATCTCAAGATGACTAGCTAGCCACTGATTCGTGGAAGGTAGAAGCTTGTCGGTGGGTCAAAGAGCACAAAACTGAGGGTATAGTCATCAAGAAATCGGAAAATGTTAATACTATGAATGGAACAAGAAGACTACATAATTATTTAAAATAAAACTATATGAAAAGATTGACCTTTAAAATTGGTTGTATTCGAATTATAAATTTTCAAATACTATAATTACAAGCATGTAGAGACTAGAGCTAGACTATAAATACCCTTAGGCATAGTTTGTAAGCTAAGCAATGAATCCGAAGAGCTATCCAATCACAAAAAGAAAAAAAAAAACTGCCAAGAAATGAGCATAAAAAATATTTAAAACCAAAATCCTTAACTTCTGCCTTTCAGAAGAAAATTGAAAGTAGAACTCACAACAGCATGAGAACCATAAGCAGCTAAGCCTCCCGTGTATTGTGCATCAGCATAAGCATATGGAATAAAAGACTGCATGGGAAAACAGGAAAAATCATAAAAACATGAATATCAAGGCACTGAATCCATATATGTAAATGGAAGTATGCAGCATATTTAGAGGATGAAAGAAAAGTTGTTTTATTGATGAAAAGAGATTATCTCACTCAAAGCCAGCAATAAATTAAAAACTTACAAGAGACTGGCTATAATCAAATTTTGTAGTTCCGGTCAAAACTTGCGATTTCTCCTCTGGTAAAACCAGTTTTGTCTGACCCTCTTTGAGTTTCTCATTTGCATGTTCATTACCTAAAGTGAAATAAAAATTAAATAGTCAAAGCAAATGTCATCATCAAAAAGAAAGAATGAAGCTTAACAGGACTTGTACTAGTTATCAATAATGTAATACATAATTAAAAAGGGAGGATTTATAGCACCACTAAGAGTTGATTCATGCTAATTTGTCAGTACTAGCCACGTGGAATCGAGCAATGGAATTAAATGTTTGAGAAGGTCATAGTGAAAAGAAAGAGCTCTCGGTTCCTAATCCGACCACTCAACCACATGCTGTGACGCAGGACTGCCTACCAGTCAAGCTGCTCAAACATCCTGGTGTGCATTCCCCGCGCTTCCGCTGGTGCTCCCTAGTGAGCTTACAGCGTCTTACTTGATTTGGTTCATGGGTACAACAAATTTTGCCTTGTATTTGTGGAGTCCATCCTTTAGATTTTGGCTTGAAATATCACAGGTGATGTAGATGCCCCGGTGCGAACTAGTCTGAATGAGGAGCGCACGTCGCGCGTAGGAGAGAGCGGTCGGCTCTCTAGCAAGGATGGAGTAAGAAAAGTAAATAAATTTGGAAGGACGATAGAGGTCATCAGTTAGGAAAAGCAAACACCCTTCATGCGAGCCTCCCAAACATCCAAAAAAGCACATGAGAGTAATTTTTTTAAGATAGATAAGGTTTAAATTAACCAAACCTCTCTTAATGTTGAGTTAATATTTATTTAGATATAGGATCAAAATTTCCTATGGCACAAGACTCTAGTTAATTTTCAATCCCACTTGTGGGAGAAATCTCTCAATTAAAAATGTTACTTGTGCACAAAGTTTTAGGCTTGGAGTCAATGTCTAAGATTAAATTTAATTCATGAATGTTGGCTTGGAAGTAGATGCAATCAAAATCGATTATAACATAACAGGTATAGCAACGGACCCAACAACCAGTATTGGAGGTCTTCAAGTTGTGCAACTAAGAAGTTCGATTAACCATAGTTACCATTCTTAGGAAATGGCATGACTAGGAAGTAAAGATTTTGTGAATATAATTCATAGAGCTACAAGGTGAGTGCCAGGTGCAATTCATAGGAGTTGCGTACAACTCAGTTCAATGTGAATGTAAATAGCAACATATCTAAGTTGATTTAAGTAAATTTGACACTCCTTTTTTTATTTAAAATATCTTAAACATCACCTAATGAATGAAAAATCAATCGGCCCCTAGTTTCAATCCTAATATAATTAGGACGATCAAACCTTAATGCAGATCAATTGAATTTTAGCAAAGCCATATAAATCCCCAATTTCATAACTAAGAGGCAAAAGGTCCATATGGGGCTTCTTTTCACAACTTCGTTTTTTCACACACAAAAAAAAAAGAAAAAAGAAAGTACAAAGTAACTTTCTATAACCAAATCAACTAGATTTTGTTCAAGAGCAACAACAAGCCTTTATCCCATTAAGTAGGGTCGGCTACATGAATCCCTTCTCTCCATTACATCATATCGAGTGTCATATTTTCGTTTAATTCTAGTAGATTAAGATCATTTTTTATACAATATGTCCAAGTCTTTTTAGGTCTACATCTGACTTTCTTAACATAAGTCGAATCTAAAACATCTACTCTCCTAACCGGATCATCACAGGGCCAATGCTTAATGTAACCAAACCATCCAAGACGACTCTCTCTAATCTTACCCGTCACTGGAGTTACACCAACCCTATCACGGATATATTCATTTCACATTTTGTCTCCAAGTATCACCCACCCCATTACAGACAGATGCGGGCAAATAAGTTAGTCCATGAAACAAATATTATGATAAGAATTTGGAATATATATACTCTCACAGGTAAATTAATGAAATTAGTAAATATTATGGTTCATATGAAGATAAATATCTTAAATATTCAAGAAAATACATGGGTCGAAGAAGAGGATAGCGAGATTAATAGCTTAAATTTTAAACTTTGATATTCAGGTAAGAGTCACACTAGAAACGGGATATGTGTAATTGTATATAAGAGTTTGAAAGATAATATTGTAAAAAATTAATAGAATTGGAGATAATCATAATCTAAAATTGTTGATATTAAGATTTTTAAGGTTATAAGTGCATGTGTTCTTGAAGTAGGTTTAGACAAAGGTTCAAAATAAAAATTTTGGAATGACCAAGAAAAATTAATATAAATAATATCTATTGAAGAAAGAATTTTTATCCGAGGAGATTTAAAAAAACATAAGTAGTAAAAGATTTTAGAAATATTCATGGCGGTTACAGTTTTTGAGTGATTAATGAAGAAGGTAAAACCATATTAGATTTTACTTTAATATATGATTCAGTTATTGTCAATACATTATTTTAAAAAAGAGATAAACATATTATTACTTATAAGAATGAATATAATAAACACCAATTTATTATTTATTTATGAGAAAAAGGTATTGTAGAGAATGTCAAGATTGCAAGGCCATTCCAATTGAAAATTTAAGTAAATTTAAGTATTGAACATTGATTAT
Source organism: Phalaenopsis hybrid cultivar (assembly GCA_002079205.1). Taxonomy (NCBI): domain Eukaryota; kingdom Viridiplantae; phylum Streptophyta; class Magnoliopsida; order Asparagales; family Orchidaceae; genus Phalaenopsis; species Phalaenopsis hybrid cultivar. Next base: position 48,013 of record JXCR01008486.1, on the reverse strand, counting down.
TAATTCTGCATATTAAGATGGGAAGTTGTAAGATAGGGAATAAACTACACCCTTCATCATTATTAAAAAAAAAACCTATTACCTGACTTTTAAAAAGAAAAATCCTATAATACACGATGCAACTTCCAAAAAATGTATTTAACCATAATAATTTTACAATGAATTTTATAGACAGCTATAATCAGTTTGACTAGACACTTATGACATGGTGATTGATCCTTACCCAACTATTCAAACTCAATTGAATCCAACTTTATTGAAGAAAGGTTATAATTTATTTAATGAATACCATAAATGACAAATCAATCCACTTAACAATTACTTTATGGGTAACTAGAGGACCACAATGTACATGAAAGAAACAAAGAAGCATTTATTATTATCCATTTAAATATCTGATGCTTTATAGTACATTTAGTAATTCAATTTTGTTTCAATGAGATGAATCTATCTCAACTTTGCAATCATAAATAGCACCACTAAAAATATTTTAAGGCACCTTCATGCCCCAAAAGATTTAATGTGAGCTCGCTAATACATGCATGCGGAGATATGTGTGCCTAAATGGCTAGTAACAGTATTTATATTTGCCACCAACAACTTAAGCCACTAAGGATGCATTTGTTTCAGCTTTTTGGTTCACGATCAGTTCAAAATCGGGTTTTGGAGTGTTTGGATCGAGCGTTTTGCCACTCCCGTTTTAAACAGCGTTCTAGCTTTTAATAAAAACACGAAAGCGGCTCTTGGAGTATTTCCTGTCATTCCAATTTTTTATGACTATGGTTTAGTCCTTCTGCGTCTCGTCGTACCAGTTAACTATGGGTAAAAAATATGCAAAGAGATATATGGACAGTATTTGTTGTTTAATTTATTTATAATAAACTATATTAAAATATGAAAAATTGCATGGATTCCAAATATAAATAAACGTGCTCTCTAACTTAAATATAAATATTTGTGTGTGTGTGTGTGTAACAGCTACTATATCTATTAAAACTGTGAATTTAAATATATCTATAAAAATTACATATATTTCTACAAGCTATGAATTCTATATAATATAGCAGAGAGCGACAAATAACACTTTCAAAACTGAATTTTTCAAACAGAACACATGCTTATGGAATACCAGCTTTTAAACAAAAGATGTGCCACAATAACTTTTGAGCTGAAATTTAATACAGCCACAGCTGCCCTACACGTACCCTTAGTTGAGTTGTATTGTCATTGCATCTAGAGAGAAGCTTCAAGTATTAAATCCAACAAATAGAATAAAATATCTCAAAAAGTCGTTATTAGCTTATTATAGGGAAAGATTTGTTTGCCTTTGTATGTGATTTGTTTGCATCAACACGTGCCTATGTGGCCATGTTTGTATGCAAATAAATGTATAGTTTGTTATGTTTATTTGTCTGCATGCACTTTGGCTTCGTTTGAAGTTGTTTCCCGGTTCCTTTGTGTGGGACAAAAAGGCGGTAAACCGCGACATGTGGCTTGGTGAGGCATCATTTCTCGAGTGTCGACCAATGTTGGTCCGGTAAAATGGAATTTTTTTCACCGTAGTAAAACAAATAATGTTGACCTCCATTCTGACAATGTGATGTTTAAAGGAGCTCACCGAACAGCGAAGCTCTTTCAAATGTAGCCTTAGTATATGATAGTGCTAACAAACTACTCACCAACCATAGAACACAAGATATGGTAAAACTAATGAAAAATAATATCAAACTATTAGTTGTATTGTAAAGGGCCCAATTTATTTAAAGTGAATGTTGATTAAATGAATTTAAATGCACATATAAATAAATTTTAATAGAAATGAAAATTTCGGATATATATATATAATGTCGATATTATATTTAATTTTTAAGTGCTACAATGCTTAAGCACGGACAAAAGTATAAGAAAACAATGTAGGACTGCTATAACTGAAAATATAGAACACAAATATGATTTTGACCCTATATTGTCTGTAGATTATGTCTTCTTCGTTGTCTTCTCGCTCGATCTCCTTCCCCTTTGACCTAGCCAAGAATTCTCTGATCAACCCCAGGTTATGATTCGCAGCTAGAGCGGTTTGTATGGCCTTGGATTGCATTTCCATGATGTTTTTTCATTATCTTCTGCATTTCCCCTATGCTTCAACTGCATCATTCATTCGACTTTCAATAGACGATAATCTGTCCTCCATGATAGCAAATATTTCTTCCATTCTGGATCGAATTTGCTCCACCTCTCCTTCTATTACATCAACTTTCTTTGTTTTCATCCCACCAAGATCTATGTTATGATACCAATTTGTTACGTCTTGGCACCAAAATCAACCAATAAATCACGGCAAAAATGCAATAAAAAAGGGGAAAAACAAAAATAAAGACTACTCTTACCACAATCAAAGGAAAACAGAAGCAGGATAAAAAGGATGATCTATTTTCGAGAGGTAGATCGATCTCCCGCACCCTAGATGTTGCTAGAAACAAGACCAAAGAAAAAAAACACAGCAGCCACCAAAATAATGCATGAAAGAAAAAAACCCCAAGTTCCACCCTAATAGAATCCTCATACAGCATTTGAAAATTTTCCTTCTAAACTTTCCCTCCAACTCCCTCAATTTTCCCTCCATGAGTACGCTACATTCCTTCCTCTGCCACCGCCTGGGATCGCTCGACTGCTTCCTGCGAAAAGGATCAGCTCGTCTGTGGAGGGGACGGGCCAGTTGGAAGGCATTCAACAAGTCCCTGCTGGACCGGTCCCACCCGTGGCGTTAACACTTCCATAGGAGAAAATAATCCGATGGCATTATTTTAGTAGGTTAAGCTACTCATTGAAGGAATATGGTTCTAAGCAAGTGTTGTTAGATAAGACTTGTGAATAGTATCTTCGCTCCTTAAGAGTAATCTCCGTGTAAAGATAAAGTGTTCTCCAGACATAGCTCTAGCTTCGTTAGATCTAGACTAGATAGGAAGTCAATATCAGGATATGCATAAATTGTTAAAGGTAATTTGGTAATTTAGAGTAATACGAAGAAAATAGCGGTAGCATCAACTTGTACACAAGTTGAAAACCATACTCTTCATCATGCAACTACAAGGGCTACAATTCTCTTGAATAAACTTGCATTCAGTCTAAAGGAACCTATGAATTTTTTGTGATAATAAAACTGCTAAATTGCAAATAATCCAACATAACCGCAGAAACTAAGCATGCCATGCTCGGTGGTAAGCAGTAACTGCATCAAAAAAAATTTAATTAGTAATATATTAGTGTATCCTGCAAATGTTCACCATGAGATTTCAATTATCTACTAGGCTAATTAAGTTATATCAAATCGCATAACAATGCAATTTCAAGCTCCTTTAACAATACTTGAGCAGCATGATGGCTGCAAAGGAAAGTGTGGAAGAAAAATTTGTCCAATTATAAATAAATGCGTGTAATGTAAGCCCAATAAGCCATTTTCGGCACATGATTCCAAAAAGAAACGTGATAATGAATCTAGGAGTACGGGCATGCATTAAATTTTTCAAATGCTTGGAAAATTATAAAAGTGTAATCAACCCAATAAACAAAGTAATTTGCATGATGCTCCCTAACTACAAGTGATGCAATCATAAAGAAGTAAATTAATAACATCTTTTATCCTGAAAAACAAGGAACCATTAGCAATTTGTTGTAATAAATAGATTAAAACATGAGAAAAAAGGAAAAAAAAAATTCATTCAGGAAAATCATCTGACAAACCCAAGGAAAAAACATTTATTTAGCACTTACAAAAAGGAATAAGAAAAGAAAATAAACAAATGAGTTATATTTTAAAAAAGCCTACAATGGAGGAGAAAGGAAGGTACCTTTGTCATTTAACTTATTCTGAACCGAACCAGATTGTGCTGAGAGACCCAATTCATTGTGGTTATCATCACTTTCTTTTGATAATTCACCATAGGAACTCCCAGTGGACTGTGTAGATGATGATTCTTGCTCCATCTGATTTCCAGCTTGTTTTATCTGATCGGAAGCCAGAGGGTTCATGTTGGCAAATAAGCTAGTGGTGGTGGGGTACAACAAAATATGCGGTCCACATGAATTCCACCATGGAATGCTATTACTTGGATAACTATATGCAGATTGGACTAGGTCTTGTTGTAAATCCTTATCGCTCATATTTTGTATTTGAGAGCCGCAAAAATTCCCACAAATTATGGTGCAAATTACTCGGTCTTTTATAGATGTGAGAAACTACTATCTTTAGCCAACTGTCAAAAAATTAAGAAAACTTGAGATGCCCTGATGAATAAAGGCGACTTTGCTTTCATATTAAAAAAGTTATAATAAAACTTTTATGTTCCAAGATAGAATGTGCATCTTTTTGCAATGACAAGTTACAATTTTATCAGAATAATTTTCATCTATGTTCTCATACCAGAAGTCCTTATTTAGTTGGCATTATAAGTGGCAACTTCAAACAATAAAATTCCGAGAGTGTAACATGTGGAATTTAGAACTCAGTGTAATTTAAAATCCAAGCAATATTAATGAGGACGTATTGTGGAAAAGGTACTCATATCCAAGATTTGAGGCTTGCATTTTCTAAAGCAACCTCAACCAATAAAAGTTTTAGAATGCTCTAATTAGCAAGATATGTAAATAAGAAAAGATATTTTTAGTATTTTCTTGTTTGTTCAAAAATAGCACTGAAGTCAGAATGAACAACTGGAGCATGGTAGCCCGCTTCATCAGATGGCTGAAATTTGATGTTCCAGTTTTGATTTTATTTTTCAGTAATGTGTAATAAGCCCCACGGAGAATTTAGACATTAGCTGCTTTATTTTGTTCTGGGCTTGAAATAAAGGATGACATTAGTGATGATTACGACTTAAATTCACCAGGCTCCTTCCTCTTCCATCCTCTTTTTCATAAATTCCATAAAAAATAGACTGACGGCATTCACCCAATTAGGACCTACATTAGGCATCAGCAATATGATTGAACACTAAATTTCAAATTCTATCAGTGATTTGTAATTAGTGAAATATGTTTTTTTTTTATTTGTATTAGGAATTATTGTTCAAGAGAATATTATTTCTCAATTTTTATTTTGTTTCATTTGCTTGTAAATTTAAATGGTTCTTATTATATGTTAAAGACCATGATGGTGAAGAGTAGATTATGATGATTTAACAATTTAAGCTTGATTCACATTATTGGAGTAGTCACCCCCTCTCTTTTCATACTTTCAACTCCCCACATCACTTTCTCTTCTCTCTCTCTCTCTCTAGCCACTCCTCTCTCTCTCCCTGCCCTTAGGACCCCCTTTTGGCAGCTTTTTTCCTTGCCTACGTCGACAGACAAGTCCTGCTTATGCTATCAAGCGTGCACCCTATCCTAACTCCCTATCAGTGTCTCACACACCTTACCCCTCACAGTTATTCCTTGAAGTAGAAAACAATAATTGAATTTACGTAAGTAATTTTGAATGAAAAAGAGTGCATACATGAAAAAAAGAAAATCCATCAGTCACACAAAAAGAATAACCAATGTTAATCTTCTTAAGAATATCGAATGTGCCGGAAAATGATATATTCTTGATAATGATTGATCATGACTAATTTGGCACATCCAAATAAATAAAATATAGATTGCAAGATTTTTAGAATTCAATCATTAAGTTTCTTCAAATCTCATGCTTATTGCAACTCAAACCCCACTTAGATAGTACTCTGCTTGATACCTTAAATAATTTTTAGTAATATTTTTCGATAAAAAAGTAATTAAAACCACAATCAAAAGTGAATCCCAAAATCTGGTAAACTATCAAAACTTCCGAAACCAGAATTTTTAAATCAAGTAAAAAACAAGTTTTAAAATACTGATTTATTCCATTACAACTTGATGATAATGGCCCGTTGGGTAAAAAAAAAATCTTAGAAGCCATCATTTCATTAACAGGACAACATTTGAGGCATTTCAGATATTTTTATAGATGAGGTAACTGATGAGCATTACAAAACAAAGTCGAAATCTAATTCAAAGGGTAAAACACTCAGCATTCTCAAAAGACATGTCTAAATGAAACAACTTACATTATGTCAATGTTAGCTGAACTGAAACAACAATATTTACTGCAATGCACAATATGTCAAAATACCCCTAAGATAATTGTGGTAATAATGCTACTTCTGCACATTACTAATATGGATACTGTTTGAAGCTTTACATGTCGTCAATTGCATGTTATAGCCCAAAAGTCATGAAGATTTAGAATATCTATTACACATTGTGTCAGTTACGGTCTGCTACATTTTTCTTCTTAAAGGTATAAATTTTCATGTATTTTTCTTATTTGATTTCTCATTTTCCAGAAAGAGTAAATTTTAACTTATTAAACTACAACCTTCCAAAAGTTTTCATATTCAAGCAATGGACTTATATTTCCCATGGCATTGAGGAATTGAAGATTCGGTCCATCTAAACGATCAATACTACAAAACTAAGAAAAAAAAAACTTCCAGTTCCTCTCAATCTTAAGCGCCATCATGGCGACCTAAGCTAGGTTTTGTGTAGAAGAAATATTTCAACTTTTTCCATGGATTAGCATTATAAATTTCAGCAATCTAGTGATTTGAACAACAATCCAATATGCTTCAAAGCAATTTTAAATTCTATGCCCAACCAAGCTTCATGACATTACTGACCAATGGCTCTCTATGCTTAAATCATGAACAGATTTCCAAGTCATCTCTACATAGAATTTGTTTAAAGATGCCATGCTTCTTGCAAGTTTGATCAACATTTTGCTCAGTATTGATAACAAATATACGAACCTGGCATATATATAGCATAATAAGATAAATAGGGCAAAACCTCCAATTCTTGAACTAAAATTTTCTTTCAAATTCATAAACTCTAAAACTACATTGAGACATAGTTACAGTTAAAATCCACTTTTATTCTGTGACAAAAAATAAACAAAAGAAAGAATCTCGCAACGATTAAGAAGCGCAATCATCCCGATCGGGAATAACACTTACACTTCTGCACCCAAACAACCTGAATGCAAGCTCAGAATCAAGCCGACTCACAGAAATAACATGAAAACTCAAAAACCTTACCAAAACTGCACCAAGATGCCCCAAACTCCATCAAGTTTACAGCATACGAAGAAATAATAAATAGTAATAAATAATAACACAAAAACAAAACCCAGTATTCCACAACCTCTGCCGATCTACAAAAACAAACAGAAAAATCATAAACGCGACGCGGTCCGGGGCCGGGTGCATCGGTTCCTGGTCGGCGGCCCGGGTTCCAGCCCTACCACTGGGGGAAGAAGGTGCCTACTGTTAGGTTATGTGCGCGTGTATGTGCTGCCTCGCTCAAAAACACCATGCAAATCGAACTCTCAAGTGGAGAAAGTGAAGAATCTCCNATGCAAGCTCAGAATCAAGCCGACTCACAGAAATAACATGAAAACTCAAAAACCTTACCAAAACTGCACCAATATGCCCCAAACTCCATCAAATTTACAGCATACAAAGAAATAAATAATAACACAAAAACAAAACCCAGTATTCCACAACCTCTGCCGACAAAAAACAAACAGAAAAATCATAAACGCGACGCGGTCCGGGGCCGGGTGCATCGGTTCCTGGTTGGCGGCCCGGGTTCCAGCCCTACCACTGGGTGAAGAAGGTGCCTACTGTTAGGTTATGTGCGCGCGTATGTGCTACCTCACTCAAAAACACCATGCAAATCGAACTCTCAAGTGGAGAAAGTGAAGAATCTCAGATGGATGGAATAAAAAAATATTGGTTTCTGGAAAAAGGGAAAACACCTCTTAGAGTAAGCATGTCCCCGGGCTCGAAACCCTTGGCTGCTTCGTCCTCCCGCTTCCCCCTTTTTATCTCTCCTGCTTCTTCTCCCCGAGCTGAATAATAAAGGATAAAATAAGCCATTAAGGAAGCTCTTGCCTAAATTATAGTACGGAAACAGGCCCTCTTAAAAATTTCAATGCTTGCTGACGTTAGAAGGTGTGGATTATCAATTACCATGAGGAAATAATAAATAAAAAGAAAAATATTACATAGTAATTTAATTTATTTGTTTACTTTTAGGAGGATTTGAGGCACAAATCCAAGTATTTTATTAATAAAAATGTTTAATTATAAATATAAAAAAATAGGTTCACAAAAACGATTAGACTAAAAGAAGTATCAAATTTATTCACAACCCAACAAAATACTCATGTAAAAGTCTCTATCCTCGAATTTTGATTTGGCATTGAACCCCTATAATTAATCACCAGATTGCAATCAGAAGAGTGCCAGAGATAAATGTATACATTAGAACTTCTAATAAACCAGCAATATGAAGTTGAAACAAAGCTAGCAAGAAATAAAAAAACTTNTGCGCGCGTATGTGCTACCTCACTCAAAAACACCATGCAAATCGAACTCTCAAGTGGAGAAAGTGAAGAATCACAGATGTATGGAGAAGAAGAAGAATAGATAAATCCAAAAAAAAAAATATTGGTTTCTGGAAAAAGGTAAAACACCTCTTAGAGGAAGCATGTCCCCGGGCTCGAAACCCTTGGCTGCTTCGTCCTCCCGCTTCCCCCTTTTTATCTCTCCTGCTTCTTCTCCCCGAGCTGAATAATTAAGGATAAAAAATAAGCCATTAAGGAAGCTCTTGCCTAAATTATAGTACGGAAACAGGCCCCCTTAAAAATTTCACTGCTTGCTGACGTTAGAAGGTGTGGATTATCAATTATCATGAGGAAATAATAAATAAAAATATAAATATTGCATAGTAATTTAATTTATTTGTTTACTTTTAGGAGGATTTGAGGGCACAAATCCAAGTATTTTATTAATAAAAACGTTTAATTATAAATATAAAAAAATTAAAAAAAGGTTCACAAAAAAGACTAGAGTAAAAGAAGCATCAAATCTGTTCACAACCCAACAAAAAACTCCTATAAAAGGCTCTATCCTCCGAATTTTGATTTGGTATTGAACCCCTAGAATTAATCACCATATTGCAACGAGAAGAGTGCTAGAGATAAATGTCTACATGAGAACTTCGAATAAGCCAGAAATATGAAGTTGAAACCATGCCAGCAAGAAATAAAAAAACGTAGGAACCTCTCCATGATCCAATTAATATCATCACAGATAGAGCCAAATCAAAACCAATATAAGTAATTTGCAGGAACCATTGCAGACATAGAAAATCCATGAACAATTAATGAGCCATATTTATTAGTAAGACAGATCAAGTATGAGAAATTGAGTCTCAGGGGCATAACGGTGTCATCACAACAACCCAGATCCACAAAAATTAAATCATAATTAATAAAGCATTTGCATTATATGTAGCTCATTAGTTGAAAATAGCAAAAATAAAGATTAAAAAATAAAGAATTAATTGTGTCTTATCACTTTCTGAAATAGTTGAAATAAGTGCATTATCTATAATTTATCAAAAATAAAGAAAGAAGAATGAGTAATACAGAGAGTTATGCACTACCAAGGCATCTCTTGCAGCTACATAAACAACATGAAAATAAATAAAACTATGCAAATAGGTTAATACCACCACAAATATGTTGTAAGCTAAAAATACTAACTTATATAAACCCAAATGCCAAAGGACACCTACGCAACAATCCAAAACATCCAAAAAGCAAGACCATATAAATCCAACATCCAAAGGTCAACAACACACCAACCCCAAAACATTCGGAAAGACAAAAAAGATTTTAAGGATCTAGAATATGTGGAGCATCAAGTATAAGGGTCAAAACTAAAAAAGATGCAAAATGTAGCTTGACAAAAGACATAAAACGCAAACATTATAGTAGATTGTAAAGAACTTTGATATAAGCAGGATTTTTTTTTTTGCTTCAACTTTCATTTTCTACTCTTTAACTTAATGTTTCAATGGATATTTTATATTAGCACATCAGATACAGTGTCAAAATTATTAATAATTATATTATTTCTTTCAATTCAAATATGATGAGCAGTTGAATGAACATTAAGAAAATAGAACCCCTTTAGAATCTTAGTAGTGACTGGATCAGCATGAAAAAGAACAATAAAGATGTTGGCGCGAAAAAAAAAATCTCATTGTGTATGCAATCCTTAATAAAACTAATGAGAAAGAGATGTTAAAAATAAATGAGTGTAGGTTTATCTGAAATAGAAACGAAAAACACAATCCTAAAAATCAAGCATGCCTATAACATCGAGGATATCACTATTCTTGAGTCCAATGTATAAAATTTACCTAACATAAAAGCAAATTTGATAGTGGCATTTAAACTATTAGTAACTACTCCACTCAACTCTTGAAATTATATTAAAAGAAAAGTAATAAATTGTTTTGGATGAAAAGTGATGAGAAATAAGCCAAAGAAAGAATTTTTTGTTGTCCATAATCGAAATATTGTAAATGATTTGAACGTAGTGGTTTGAAATAAAGCTATTTAGAGCTAAGGACCATATTCCATTAGAAATAACTTCATAAAGCTTAGTATGAATAAGGTATTGAAACCACAAAAAAGCTGCCTAAGCAAATCTCTGAAATATTGAAGCCCTTCTAACTATGTGAAAAAAAAAAGAACGATAAAATACTATTAAAAGTAACCTGAAAATTTAAACAGCTCCTGATTCTTACAGTCATATTTACCAATTTCTTCCATGAAGTAAAAAATTTATATTTTTTAGCATGTCGAAAGAGACATAATAATAAATGCACCTATTGAAAAGGTGAAAGTTAGAGCTACAATGCCTTCAAATGATTTTAGCCTTACACATTAGGTTAATAATATCATGGTTGGAAAGACCAAAACAACCACAAATCTTAGGCAAGGTAGTGGCACTTCAAGCAATAATATGCAAGTTTCTATTTTAAGAGTTATGATGCAAAAATATATTGAACAATGACGATGTCTTCTTTCTTAGACCGTTAGATATATTATCATATCTAAGACACTAAAAAGGATAGATCCAAGGAAATTTTAATGAGTTGAAATCTTACAGTAGTTGAAAGAATCATTTGTTTCCAACATGAGAGATAAAAATGCAAATTATTGATAATTTATTTGTAATCATTAGTATTAAACAGGCTAGCCTTTATAGACACTTCAAAGTAATCCCAAGGAAATGTCTTGTGTTGAAACCCGCTAGCAGCACATATTTGCCACTTAATATTAGAATTCAATGCTTTAGAGAAGCATGTGACAGATTTGGAGGGGCACATGAATCGGGCTAAAATTTTAAAATGGGCATTTAAATATTATCACATGCAGGAAAAAATTAAATAGGACACAAGATCACAAAATTAAGTGCCCCATGAATTTGTGGCCCTATGAATGATGTCAAGAATGGGGTTAAGGCAATCAACAATATTTATGTCAACTTTTTCATAGCCTATCAAATCATTAACATGAATAAGATGAGAGAAGTTATGACTGCTATAAAGAGTATTGTTGTTTTGAGCATTTAGAAGGAAGGAGAAGGCGTCCATTATTATAAAAAATAAGTAAGGGGGTAAAACGCTCCCCTGCCTTAAATTTTAAGTGGAAATGAAGAAACCTTTATATATATATATATATATATATATATTGCAAAGGGATTAAGTCAAATTTCAAGTTTATACTTTACAGATTTATCCTCTTAAAATGGTTAAATATAATTCAATTTGAACTTTATTTGGATATGTGGCTAAACATAATGTTGAGCTTGAGAAGCTAGATGTAAAAACTATATTTTTGCATTGAGAGTTTGAAGAGGACATTTACATGCAACTATCTAAGAGCATTGTGGCAACAAAATAAGACTATATTGTTTGTTGAAAAAACTTATTTATAGTTTGAAATGACCTCTTAAAAAATATTATAAGAAATTTAACTCATTCATGGTTGTTATTGAGTTTAATATGAATAATTATGATAGTTACATTTACTTCAAGAAGAATAATGACATGCTATTAATGATCTAATGATAGTTGCTGAGATTAAAGGAGACACCAAGAAGATAAAAGTTAAACTTAGTTGTGAGTTTGAGGTGAAATATTTGAGAGGAGTAAGAAAAATGCTTGACATAAAGATTCAAAGGCATAAGAAAATAGGCAAGTTTTTATTTAAGTTAGATATGATATATTGAATAAGTTTTGTATAGGTTCAATATGTTGAATGTCAAGCTTGTTAGTACTTCATTAAGTGAGTTTTTTAAACTCTCAGCAGCACTTTGTCCACAATTAAATTACAATATTAAGTACATGTATTGAGTTATATATTTTAGTGCAGTGTGGTATCTTATATATGACATTACATATTCTCATTCAGACTTATCACAAGCAGTCATTATAAGGAGCAATACATAAGTAATATAGATAAAAAGCATTAAAAAACAATTTGGTGGACTCTTAAGCATCTATTTGGAATAAAATATGTTTGTTTACATTTTGGGATGACTACAAGTAAACTTATTGGCTAGGTTGATTCAAATTTTCTTGGACATTGATAGAAGGAGATTGCTTATATAATATAAGTTTACCATTGGTTGATGTGTGATTAGCTGACATGTCATTTTACAAACAAAAGTGACGCTATCTACAACGAAAGCTGAGTATATGATAACTATTAAAGATTGCAAAAAAGTTCTTCGATCGAAAGACTAATTTGAAACAACATAGTGCATATTTGAAGACTATCAGAATAATGTTTGACAATCAAAATGTTATTTGTTTTAAAAAATATCAAATATTTCATGAAATAACTAAATAGATCGATGTTCACCGTGACTTCATTCATGAAGTTATCGCATGTGGTGATATTGTTCAATATAAATAAACATGATAATTCTATGGATGTGATGATTAGGATACTCCCAGTATACAAGTATGATCATTGCTCAGGCTTATTTGATTTTTATTAATGATTCTTAGAGATTTTGTGGAATATACAAAGAATATTCCCTAAAAGATTGAAGATTTATTCTCCAATTTTTAGAACTTAAGAAAATGTGGAGATTATTGAATTTGTGACCTAAATTCTACGAGCTTTTCTAGCCTCATAAGAAACTTGTCAGGACATGGATCAAAACCTTAGAAAGAATCCGTGTGAACACAAATTAAATATATTTACTATTAGACATGTTTTATGTTAATCTTTATATTGCAATATATATACTCTTGTCTTACCGGCTCCCTCTTAAATGTTTATTTTAAAGAGTTATTGCATATGTCTATAAATACCTTATTTTATTTATATAAGATTTAACTCATTTTTTTAGCTTGGCTTTATTTTAGGCAACACTCCTAATTTAATTTCTTATTTAGCACAATGAATTCTCTATTTTTGCGCTTATTTCTTCTCATCTTAGGTTTTCCACAAAAAAATTGTTTGCATTTTTTTTTTTTTGCTTATTTCATTTTTCGACGTATTGATTTTATGATAATAGTAATAATTTAGTACTTTGCTAATTTTATTTGACTGATAAATTATTAAATTTTTTATTTATTATAAATTATCAAACGTATTATATTTTTTTCATAAATTTCATTGATATTATAATTCAAAAGGATTTGATTTTTTTGTAAATACTGAAATTTGAAGGTTGGATATGTAAATGCATAAGAATTGACTGGTATGGATGTAAACCTTCCTTATTTAATTAGTGCACATTTGCCACTAACAAACATTTATGTCTAGTTCCTATTTAGACTAATCACCCATAGGGTAACAACTAATCATATCATCCACCTAACATAAGGAAGGCTATGGAGAGCAAAACTCTATCCTTAATTACAAGGATTAGTGATAATTTTATGCCTAGTGGATCTTAATCTAAACCAACTTTACCTGCAAAACTTAATTTTTTCACAATTAATTTTAGTTTTATGGTTTGTTTGGGGCAGCTTATTTGGTGCGGTGGCGTTTTGAAAACGCACCTAACTTGTTTGGGTAAAATGTGTTTTGGCAGTTTATGCATTCTCAAAATGCTGAAACTAGCATTTTCAAACCGCATCTGTGAATTGAGCTCGATGAGCTAACAAGCCAACCTCAAGCCAGCCTTGACTCGACTCATTGGCCCGTATTGATATAAAATATATTAAACTTCGAGTCCTTATGTTTAATTTATGAAAAATGTTTAAAAATAATATTTGTATTTTATATTAGGAGATTCCTAATTATTTATCTCATAAATGTTAATTCTTGTTATCATCTTATCATAATGTTAGCTTAAATTAATATTATCACATTTTTATAATAAATAAATCAGCTCGCGAGCAGGCTCGAACTCATAAACATAAGCTCGAGCTCGATAAAATTAATCAAGCTCAAGCTCAAGCTAAGAGCGGCTCGAGCTCGACTCGACTGCTTTGCACCCCTAGGTCCGTCTCATCGAACTGGTCAGTCTGACTATAAGTTTGTTGAAATCAGAGCTCACGATGAGTTTTTACCAAAGTTTGAATATTTTTTGTTCAAAAGGTTGTCTTGAGATTCGTGTCATGCATCGAGATTCATGTATGATGATGAAAATTTGTTCGCGGCATATTGCAATATTATTGGCCATTAAATTATTGTTCAATTCATCAATCATTCAGGGTTGCAATTTGCATGAAAAGAAAAGAGGGATATAAATGTAAAATGAAAAAAAAGTTGCATTTACCATCTCTCTCTATTTTCTAATATATTATATCCATAGTTTAATAACATATATCATCCATTTAAAAACTATATATCATTTTCAATTTCATTCTTTTCTTATATATATCCTTTACAAGATTAAATTTTATAAATAAAGCCTATATGGATCTGACTAATATATTGGCGATTGAAAAAAAAAAATATTAAAGGCGAACTAATGCTATTTATTTTTATATTAAGGATGGGTCCCCAATCAAAGGAAAAAATATTACATGAGAACTCCACATGTACTCGTGCTGACACGTGGAATGTTGAAAACTTGCGACTCAGCCCGACCGATGCGTTATAGGAATATCTCATCGCATAGAAATATTACATCGCATTATTCTGAATATTTTTCGCGTTATTCATGTGTTATTAAGGATTTAGGAATATTCTCTCGGGTTATTCATGTTTTATTTAATGTGTTATTCAATCCGTATTATAAGAATATTTACTCGAGTTATTCTGAATATTTTTTATATTATTCATGTGTTATTTAATGTGTTATTGATGTGTTACTGATTTGTTATTAATGTGTTATTGAGGGTTTAAAAATATTCTCTCGCGTTCTTCATGTGTTTTAATGTGTTACTCTCAAAATCACCTCAATAACACACCAATAATACATGAATAACGGAGAAAATATTTAGAATAACAGAGGGAATATTCCTATAACGTTTTTTTTTTTCATTTTTTTTGTAAGTGAAGTCGATCTTCCACTTGTCAGCACTAAATTAGACTCCACAAACAATCCTGCATGTGTAGGCCATAATTTGAGTTTTAAGCTAGGGCGGA
Organism: Phalaenopsis hybrid cultivar; assembly: GCA_002079205.1. Taxonomy (NCBI): domain Eukaryota; kingdom Viridiplantae; phylum Streptophyta; class Magnoliopsida; order Asparagales; family Orchidaceae; genus Phalaenopsis; species Phalaenopsis hybrid cultivar. The sequence goes on along the minus strand of JXCR01008486.1, from coordinate 32,520 downwards.
GAGAAAAAGACAATTATTTGTTTCTTAAACGTAATTTATGTCGGGATTTGATAGAGTTGATATTGATTGAATGGCATATGCCAGATATTTTTCTTAAAAGAGTATTTTAAAAATATGAATGCGTACTACTTTGAGTTTGAGTTAAATTAAATTATTATGACATTCTAAGCTTGAAACTCATTTAGATGATATTAAATTAATGATGACATCGCCTCACTCTTAGAATCTCTCTTAAAATCCACTCAAAAATTCTCTCTCACTCTCTCTCTCATAGTGAGTTGTAAGTGTAGCTTTGTTTGACATAGCCTTGTCTGCCAAAGAGGTCCAATTTTGATAGCATCCACAATTTTTCATCCCTTGACATGGATCTCGAGGTGTAGCACAAATTTCAAGAAAAAATTCTCTTAGTAAGAAACATTCAAACTTCAATAAAAAATCAGCAATAGCTCTGATTTCTGAAAGCTTATGGTCAAACAAATCGACTCAGCGAGATATGCCCAATGAAATCAAGATTGACCCAATGCGAGTCAAATCAAGCCCATATCGAGTCATTAAACTATTTTTAGAAGATTTTAGTGCACAATTGAAGATCAAAATGATTTTAAACATAACATGCTCATGATAAAATTGAATGTATCAGTGAGATAGATCCAACAAATATAAGATTACTTAATTTCAATATCGTTAATGCACTTAAATGTTCATAAAATATCGTTTGATTGATAGAATCTCTCTGGATCATTCAATAGAATGACTTGAATTCATCTATTATTTGTAGAGAGGCCACCCTCATACTCTATAAATATAGACATGCGCCTTCATGAAGGGGGCTTGAACCTCGAACTAGAGAAAAACCAGAGCTTGGAAGAAAATTAAAGGAGTAAAGGTCCATTGTTTTACACCAAAGGTCCAATAAACGTCACCCGCTCCTGCAGTCGTCGATTACCATTGACCACCACTCACTCACTACTGTTGGCTACCCTCTATTCATTGTAGTGAAACCCTTTACGGAATAACGTGTGCTGCAGACTCATGACAAATGTTACAAAGTAATGAATCACCATACGAATCAACACACCATCTTGAACATTGTTTAATGACACACCTCAGAGGTGGTGTACTGAAGTTATAATAAGTATTTCCAACTGCAATCACTCCCATCCATTGTGCAAAAAACATTATACTGAGTAGCAATCTAGTTATATCCCACATGTGGGATAAGAACTCTCAAATTCACAGTGGATTGTTCTTACTTTGCTAGATCCCATAGTTTTTTTTTCCTTTTCAGGTTTTTCATTGAATTTTTTTTATCTCCATCTGACACTTAAATTATGTGAGTCTGAACTGAATTTTCATGCAATGATAGGATGACAAATAATCACTATACTACCGTGAATCTTCTGACACACATCAGTTGGGCACAGTCTGTGAGAACAATCAATCCCACCTCCTAAGAACTTCCAAAACTTGTTGAATGACCACTCTACATAATATTCACAAAAATCTAGCATCCCAATCCAACACCCATCATTCACAAGGTACAGTCACAGAGCTAAGAATCTCAAGTCTTTACCACTTCCCACCCTATAAGACATTATCATGTTGACGAAACTATTTTGGGTCCCTCTTTGGAAGATCGATGCACGGTGTGGAGGAGTCGTATAATGAGATCCTTCAGCTTCTACGATGACTGATTTATGTATAACCAATTCAATAGCTAACGAGCAATGCCTCGCTTGAGCACACCTATATCAGGCCCCTCCCCATGATGGAACCCTTCCTATACGTTATGCCAACCTCTTTAATAATGCAAGTTCCACTCATTCATCTTGCATAATTAGACCAACGACAACCCTCCGATGCTCACGAGAAACTTGGCCCAACTTCATCTTGTTGCTTCTCATGAAAACTTGATATGTGACGAGATACAATGCTTGATTCGAAAAGAGTTCCCTCTGTGGGATAAGGATCGTCCCTCTGCTCATTGCAATTTTCACAAATCTTACAGTCCTCCAACACCCATCCCAACGAGTTTCACAATTGTTATTAGCAACATTACACATCATTAATGATTAATAAACTTAGCTTTAATGGGTAAATTTTAAGTTCCATTCTCTATTATTTTAATTAAAATGAATACTTAAGTTTAGTTGTCCTTTCAAATCAACATTATAAGTCTAATCTTAATTATCAACCACACTGTAAACTGTAAGACCTATGCATTTTATTTATAACTCTTTATGTTATTACTGTAGTGATGATTTTTATCTTAATTTAAGGAAATGGTTAAGAAAATATTTGCTCATTAAGAAAATGTTAATAAATGAAATTAAAATTATAAATGTGCTATAATAACACAACACTAAGTTTAAAATGCTTCAAATAAATTATTTTGTTATAGATATTTATTAAGCAACAATGTTTGAGCCAATATTTTCAATATATTTAAAAATCTCAATGTTTATGAAAGTAACACTTATAATTAGGAGAATGTCATTTTTAAATAATTGAAAGACTAATCAAACAAGTTATGCACCAATTAAACTAATCTTAATTAATCATGTAAAATATAATTCTTATAAATGAATCCATTTATAAAACTACAAGTTTGCTAGACCCCATTATTATGCTACAAATCTACAATTATGAGGTTATGATATATCATAGCATATAAGTGCATGCTAAAATTATCTTATATTGAGTGTCAAATCATATAAGTTCAACGGTCTACCAAATTAGTTAATCTTACAAAATAAATCAAATCAAAGTCAATCATTTTAATATTATATTTTTAAAGTTAACTTTAAAAATATATTTTGATGGGATTCAAATAGTCAATCATTTCTCTAATTTCTAAAATATACGAATACATTTTTCTTAAAGAGTTGACTTTGCAATTATAAGAAAATATTCAAGTAAGGTCATGTTATGAGATATTTGTATGCTTAAATAACCATATGTGATATAATCATGATAAGAAGATCTTTATTATTATAATAATAATAAATAACAATCTATAATAAATAAATAAAGTCTTAAGACTAATATGATTGTTTTTAATTGATTTATGATTCCTATTCTTATATATTATAATTAATATGAGGGGGGTTTAATTAAGACCATTAAATATAGAGCTTAGGATTAATGTCTAGATGTGATATAAAGTCTTGAAAGATAAAAATGTTTTATATATTTAAAAAATATTTTAAATATATAAAACATATGATAAATGCAAATAAAAATCATCTGCAAGAGAGAGAGAGAGAGAGAGAGAGAGAGAGAGAGAGAGAGAGAGAGATGAATGTGTATTAAAAAAATATAAAATGTTCAACTATAGGGTGCGACAGAATTATAGAGTTAAATCTAAGGAGATATGAAGACTCTAAATAAAGCTTGTGAGATTAAAGTAATATAATTTTATAAGGAAATAACCAAATCAAAAGTGTACAAATACATTAATGGTAAACATAGAGAAAATATACATGAATAGATTAGAGACTGATTTGTTTAAAAGAGCATGAAAAAAATAGAATAGTGAAACAAAAGGAGCTGCCTATATTAAAAAATAAACTTGGCCAGAAGAGTTCGACCAATATATGGTATATTCTAGTTAAAAGAGCACGACATGGAAGGTGATAATATATTCATAAAGGCATAATTATACTATTGTTAGACAATGTCAAATAATTAACTAACTTATCAAGACTATTAACCAAAAGGGTATGATTCAGAGAAAATATATGTTCAAATGAAAGAGCATGATTTTAAATAAATAAATCTAGCCAATGCCATATGCCTAAGTTAAAAAAAGGCTTATTGGAAGTATTAACACTCAATTACTAATAAGCAACAATAAAAAAAAAAACATTAAATCAATGTACTACATGCCACTGATGTAAATTTAGGCAAACTAGTCAGTGGAATGTTTTTATTTTATATTAATAAATTTTTTTGAAAAATAAAAAAAAAACATTTTGAAATACAAATACATTTTTAATATAATTTTAATATTTTCTACTTAATTTTTTAAATTTAATATATTTTATATTAATATTTTGTTAAACAAGTTCTGTCCGGAGCTAACAAATCAAATTAAGCTAGTTTTTGCTAAGCTTAATAGCTAATTAGGCTCAAACAAATTAGCTTATGATCAAATTGAGTTGATCAATCATTCAAATTTCTTCAATCAAGTCAAAATGCATTCCCAATTACTATAGGTGGTTTTGAAAATTATTTGGTATTTTTAGTTATGTTAAAAGGGGCGAAACACTAAGAAAATTCCACCTAAATTATAAAAAAATGAAGGAAATATTTGCAGAAGATTGAATTTTGAAAAGATCAAATTGAGTCCTAATTAATTAAATTGGTGGAAATATGTATTTTATTATAACTANTAGTAATTTAATTTATTTGTTTACTTTTAGGAGGATTTGAGGGCACAAATCCAAGTATTTTATTAATAAAAATGTTTAATTATAAATATAAAAAAATAAAAAAATAGGTTCACAAAAACGATTAGACTAAAAGAAGTATCAAATTTATTCACAACCCAACAAAATACTCATGTAAAAGTCTCTATCCTCGAATTTTGATTTGGCATTGAACCCCTTGAATTAATCACCAGATTGCAATCAGAAGAGTGCCAGAGATAAATGTATACATGAGAACTTCTAATAAACCAGCAATATGAAGTTGAAACAAAGCTAGCAAGAAATAAAAAAACTGAGGAACCTCTCCATGATCCAATTAATATCATCACAGATAGATCCAGATCAAAACCAACATAAGTAATTTGCAGGAATCATTGCGGACAAAGAAAATCCATGAACTAATAATGAGCCATATTTATTAGTAAGATCGATCAAGTATGGGAGATCGACTCTCAGAGGCCATAGCGGTGTCATCACAACAACCCAGATCCACAAAAATTAAATCATAATTAATAAAACATTTGCATTATATGTAGCTCATTAGTTGAAAATAGCAAAAAAAAAAGATTAAAAAATAAAGAATTAATTGTGTCGTATCAATTTCAGAAATAGTTGAAATAAGTGCATTATCTATAACTTATCAGTAATAAAGAAAGAAGAATGAGTAATACAGAGAGTTATGCACTACTAAGGCATCTCTTGCAGCTACATAAACAACATGAAAATGAATAAAACTATGCAAATAGGTTAATACCACCACAAATATGTTGTAAGCTAAAAATACTAACTTATATAAACCCAAAAGCCAAAGGACACTTAGCAACAACCCAAAACATCCAAAAAGCAAGACCATATAAATCCAACAGCCAAAGGTCAACAACACACCAACCCCAAAACATTCGGAAAGACAAAAAAGATTTTAAGGATCTAGAATATGTGGAGCAACAAGTATAAGGGCCAAAAATAAAAAAGATGCAGAATGTAGGTTGACAAAAGACATAGAATGCAAACATTATAGTAAATTGTAAAGAACTTTGATATAAGCAGGATTTTTTTTGCTTCAACTTTCATTTTCTACTCTTTAACTTAATGTTTCAATGGATATTTTATATTAGCGCATCAGATACAGCGACAGAATTATTAATAATTATATTATTTCTTTCAATTCAAATATGATGAGCAGTTGAATGAACATTAAGAAAATAGAACCCCTTTAGAATCTTAGTAGTGACTGGATCAGCATGAAAAAGAACAATAAAGATGTTGGCACAAAAAAAAAATCTCATTGGGTATGCAATCCTTAATAAAACTAATGAGAAGAGATGTTAAAATTAAATGAGTGTAGGTTTATCTGAAATAAAAATGAAAAACATAATCTTAAAAATCAAGCATGCCTATAACATCGAGGATATCACTATTCTTGAGTCTAATGTATAAAATTTACCTAACACAAAAGCAAATTTGATAGTGGCAATTAAACTATTAGTAACTACTCCACTCAACTCTTGAAATTATATTAAAAGAAAAGTGATAAATTGTTTTGGGTGAAAAGTGATGAGAAATAAGCCAAAGAAAGAATTTTTGGTCGTCATAATCGGAATATTGTAAATGATTTGAACGTAATGGTTTGAAATAAAGCTATTTAGAGCTAAGGACCATATTCCATTAGAAATAACTTCATAAAGCTTAGTATGAATAAGGTATTGAAACCACAAAAAAGCAGCCTAAGCAAATCTCTCAAATATTGAAGCCCTTCTAACTATGTGAAAAAAAGAACGATAAAATACTATTAAAAGTAACCTGAAAAGTTAAACAGCTCCTGATTCTTACAGTCATATTTACCAATTTCTTCCATGAAGTAAAAAATTTATAGTTTTTAGCATGTGGAAGAGACATAATGAAAAACGTACCTATTGAAAAAGTGAGAGTTAGAGCTACAATGCCATCAAATGATTTTAGCCTTACACATCAAGTTAATAATATCATGGTTGGAAAGACCAAAACAACCACAAATCTTGGGCAAGGTAGTGTCACTTCAAGCAATAATATGCAAGTTTCTATTTTAAGAGCTATGATGCAAAAAATATATTGAACAAGGACGATTTCTTCTTTCTTAGACCGTTAGATATATTGTCAGATCTAAGACACTAAAAAAGATAGATCAGAGGAAATTTTAATGAGCTGAAATCTTACAGCAGTTGAAAGAATCATTTGTTTCCAACATGAGAGATAAAAATGCAAATTATCGATAATTTTTTGGTAATCATTAGTGTTAAACAAGCTAGCCTTTATAGACACTTCAAGGTAATCCCAAGGAAATGTCTTGTGCTGAAACCCGCTAGCAGCACATATTTGCCACTTAATATTAGAATTCACTGTTTTAGAGAAGGATGTGGCTGATTTGGAGGGGCACATGTATCTAGGCTAAAATTTTAAAATGGGCATTTAAATATTGTCACATGCAGGAAAAAATTAAATAGGACACAAGATCACAAAATTAAGTGCCCCGTGAATTTGTGGCCCTATGAATGATGTCAAGAATGGGGTTAAGGCAATCAACAATATTTATATCAGCTTTTTCATAGCCTATCAAATCATTAACATGAATAAGATGAGAGAAGTTATGACTGCTATAAAGAGTATTGTTGTTTTGAGCATTTAGAAGGAAGGAGAAGGCGTCCATTATTATAAAAAATAAGGGGGCAAAGTGCGCCCCTGCCTTAAATTTGAAGTGGAAATGAAGAAACCTTTAATTTCTCTATGAATGATAACATCTTGGGCTCAACTTCTAATCCAGCTTATAGAAATATGAGGAAAAATCAAAATTTTCATTCTAAAATAAAGGATTTGTCTATCTACGCTATCAAAAGCATTAATCAAATCAATTTTAGATCAAAATCTATGGTGAGAACTAAGTGAATTAAAACAAAAAAGAAGCTCAATTTGTCAAAATGATATTATTTGTAGAGTCTCTTCCAACAATGATGGTTATTGAGCATAATGGATAATGTCGAGAAGCATGACTTTCAATCTATCAGTCAGAAATCAGAAGATTACTTTATATACACTGTTACAGAGCGATATTGATGAAAATCATTAAGAAAACGAGGATTAATTTTCTCGAGGAAAAGAGTGATAACTATATGTTTTACTCTTCTTAAGAGCTTGCCTATTTTTAAAAAATATTTGATAGATTCAATACAACCAGGGCTAGTAAGATCTCGAGTGTCTTTAAAAAATATATAAGTGAATCCATCAGGCACCGAATCTTTGTCTGCTCAAATAAAAAAGAAAGATTACTTCATATTTAGGTCCAAGAAATCTTTGGTGAGAGTAGTAGTAATTGATACACCAAAATAATGTGTTGTTTTAAGTATACATTTTATACTTATTTATGGTGATATGCACTTTAAAGAAGGGTATTTTCATGCTTTTATTCCAGGTACATCGGTTTTAGGCATTTTGAGGAAAAGTAGTAAAAACAAATAAATTCGAAGCCAAAATAGCAAATTTTGTGATTCTCGCGCCTGAAGCGTCACTTTACAGAGAGCTGACGCCTGAAGGGCCATTATATAAAGACTTGGCGCTTGAAGCGCCAGAGCCCAAAAACAGTNAATAAATTCGAAGCCAAAATAGCAAATTTTGTGATTCTCGCGCCTGAAGCGTCACTTTACAGAGAGCTGACGTCTGAAGGGCCATTATATAAAGACTTGGCGCTTGAAGCGCCAGAGCCCAAAAACAGCGCGGACTTAAGTAACTTGGTGCCTGAAGCGCCATAGACGACACATGATGAATTAAGGCAGTTCGAGACGAATTTTGCATGAATTTTGAAAGGTCCAAATGTTTTGAACGTCCAATGGAGTGATTCAATGCATCTAGATACTTTGGAAGATTCTCTAATGAAGAGATATGTCTCTTGAATCAATAGACATGTCTTTTGGAATTCAAAATAGTTGACTTTTGGATAAAATTTTAAAGGGTTGCAACCTCTAATAAAAGAGATGGAAGTCTAGGGCATAAAAGGAGAGGTTCGGTGGTGGCGTGAGAGAGAAAAGAGAGAGGGAAGGACTTGGAGATTCTCTTCTAGGGTTGTAAGAGGAGAGGGAAAGTGAGAGGTTTCTTCTTTAATACACTTCTAAGAGAGAGTTGAGTGTGTTTGTAAAGATGAAAATTGCTCAAAGAGAACTTATAGGGATTGGCTTGGGAATGATTGTAAGATAAGTTGTGTTTTTTTTTTACTTCTTTGTTTTGTAACTTATTTTTATATATGAAATTCGTGTTTTGTTCTATCATTCTCATGAATTCTGAGTAGTCTTCTTTATCATTCTTCATACTCTGAGATATGATTTTGTGAAGAATTAATTTTGTTTTATACGGTTTTAAATGTCAAACATTTGTGATGATTTGAACTCTGATCTTTATTTACTTTTCAATCTGGTCAATTGAAATGTTAAAATGTGTTGAGAAACATAATATCCGAAAGGGCTATGATTTTTACAATATAGTGAGAGTTACATTCAATTTCATGGGTGAGGATATTATCCATGTGATTGAATGCAAATAAATAGGGAAATATACTTTGTTGAATGCAGAATTCGAGATTTTAAAGTGACAAATTAAAATCTCCAATTTGGACTGATTGATTGGAAACTAATACAAGATTGTTAGCCCTTAGGAAATGGAGAAGTGGAAGCTCTAAAGTAAGAGTGGGTATCCTCCCAACTTGACAACGGAACTAGGGACCAAACTTTGGATTAGTTAATGTTCTTTATGCACTTGAAAGAGGGTAAATAATAAAATTTCTTCTAAATAATTTTAATTTCTTCACAATCCATATACTTATTGTAAAGGAGAATGATGTTTTCTTAAATTTGAACTTTTCATCACATAAATGTTGTTTTGTTTATAGAATTTTACTTTTGAAGTTTAGCAATTAGTTTAATTAACTTAGTTCTTTTAACTGCATTTTGTTTAGCATACACTCAATTACTTTAAATTTGAATTTTGTGCTTATATTTTGAATTTTAAATTGTGTTTTACATTTAAGTCATAAGAATTTATTCATAAACATTTCAAACTTCCCTGTGGGATCGATATCTAGGACTCTATTAGAGTCCTTTATTACTTAAGCGATATATATATTTGTGTTATTATTACAGGTTTGGCAGTTTAAAGATTTTAAAAGATAAAAGTATTTTTACTAAAGTTATTTCTATTTGAATTTGAATTGAATATTTATTATTAGCACTGCCGCATGTGTACTTTGTAATATTGAAAAATTTTTACAAAAACAATACATAACAAATCCGCGCATCTCTAATCAATCATCAATATGATGCATAACAAGAAATTAATCAACCTTATCAGTAAGATCACAATAACTACTATTAATAAAGTAGAAATTAAAAGATTGGCATAAATAATGTCATATTATATACTAAGAGAATGATCATTAATAAGAAGTTATTTGCTTGTGCACTTTGTTTAGTTCTTTATGCAAAAACTTAATGTCATCCTCACTCTTATAAAGTCAATGACACTTTATTTTTTTATTAATCACTCTAAACTCACAAAACAATGAAGTCATGAGCTCATTTTGAATGGAGGATTGTTTTTGTTCATTTCTCTTTTTTTTAAAAAAAGAGTCGTCAGTTTGTCCATCTTCATATATTTCTCTTTTCTGAATAAGTCTCTCTTCTTAATCATGCAAACTATTAGAATAATAGAGGAGCAGGAAAAGTTGGATATACNCTTCTTTAATACACTTCTAAGAGAGAGTTGAGTGTGTTTGTAAAGATGAAAATTGCTCAAAGAGAACTTATAAGGATTGGCTTGGGAATGATTGTAAGATAAGTTGTGTTTTTTTTTTTTTACTTCTTTGTTTTGTAACTTATTTTTATATATGAAATTCGTGTTTTGTTCTATCATTCTCATGAATTCTGAGTAGTCTTCTTTATCATTCTTCATACTCTGAGATATGATTTTGTGAAGAATTAATTTTGTTTTATCGGTTTTAAATGTCAAACATTTGTGATTATTTGAACTCTGATCTTTATTTACTTTTCAATCTAGTCAATTGAAATGTTAAAATGTGTTGAGAAACATAATATCCGAAAGGGCTATGATTTTTACAATATAGTGAGAGTTACATTCAATTTCATGGGTGAGGATATTATCCATGTGATTGAATGCAAATAAATAGGGAAATATACTTTGTTGAATGCAGAATTCGAGATTTTAAAGTGACAGATTAAAATCTTCAATTTGGACTGATTGATTGGAAACTAATACAAGATTGTTAGCCCTCAGGAAATGGAGAAGTGGAAGCTCTAAAGTAAGAGTGGGTATCCTCCCAACTTGACAACGGAACTAGGGACCAAACTTTGGATTAGTTAATGTTCTTTATGCACTTGAAAGAGGGTAAATAATAAAATTTCTTCTAAATAATTTTAATTTCTTCACAATCCATATACTTATTGTAAAGGAGAATGATGTTTTCTTAAATTTGAACTTTTCATCACATAAATGTTGTTTTGTTTATAGAATTTTACTTTTGAAGTTTAGCAATTAGTTTAATTAACTTAGTTCTTTTAACTGCATTTTATTTAGCATACACTCAATTACTTTAAATTTGAATTTTGTGCTTACATTTTGAATTTTAAATTGTCTTTTACATTATAGTCATAAGAATTTATTCATAAACATTTCAAACTTCCCTGTGGGATCGATATCTAGGACTCTATTAGAGTCCTTTATTACTTAAGCGATATATATATTTGTGTTATTATTACAGGTTTGGCAGTTTAAAGATTTTAAAAGATAAAAGTATTTTTACTAAAGTTATTTCTATTTGAATTTGAATTGAATATTTATTATTAGCACTGTCGCATGTGTACTTTGTAATATTGAAAAATTTTTACAAAAACAATACACAACAAATCCGCGCATCTCTAATCAATCATCAATATGATGCATAACAAGAAATTAATCAACCTTATCAGTAAGATCACAATAACTACTATTAATAAAGTAGAAATTAAAAGATTGGCATAAATAATGTCATATTATATACTAAGAGAATGATCATTAATAAGAAGTTATTTGCTTGTGCACTTTGTTTAGTTCTTTATGCAAAAACTTAATGTCATCCTCACTCTTATAAAGTCAATGACACTTTATTTTTTTATTAATCACTCTAAACTCACAAAACAATGAAGTCATGAGCTCATTTTGAATGGAGGATTGTTTTTGTTCATTTCTCTTTTTTTTAAAAAAAGAGTCGTCAGTTTGTCCATCTTCATATATTTCTCTTTTCTGAATAAGTCTCTCTTCTTAATCATGCAAACTATTAGAATAATAGAGGAGCAGGAAAAGTTGGATATACGATAAAGACAAACAAACAAGAGAAAGAAAGTGGAGAATTTTTGTGTGACAAACCTCACCGGGATAATGCAAGCATATACATCCGAACGAAACCAGACTGAAATATATTATGCCAAAAATCCACAAAGGAATACTTATGAAAGCTACCCATAATCAGAGTTTCAGGTGTATTTGTTTGTTCTAGGGTCTCCCACTTGGTTAATTATATCTTGAATACTCATGATCATAGGAGTTTTGTTTATATTTTAAGTGACAGCTAGCACAAAACTATCAAAGGATGGTTATTTCACAGGGGAATACTTGGATGCTTTCAAAGCTCTCATTAAGTCATGGGGCAGAGAGTGAGTCTCTCACGGTCCCACATGGGTAACAGACTCATCGGCATATGAAACTCGCAAAATAACCAAATTATGATACGTCAAAGCACTTTCAGGCCATAAAGATAGAGAAGAAATCATTATATCCTAAATGGGTGACACCTCATCAGGAATCGGGTCATCAAGATGATGTCAACAATAACAATAGGAGTGAAGGACTCGATGTGGGTAATCAAATGAATGGAGGAGTAATCCCTAGCAGGTAGAGGAAGTTAGGTCAGGACACTACGGACCCGTCATCCCAATCCACTATGACCCTAAGTCTACCTGATCGTGATGGTTGTCAACCTAACATATCCAGAGATCCCAGCCCGGTAATCTGTGGATCACATCATATCCTATAGTGAAAGGAACAAAACTTTATTTTATGAATATCAAGTAGAGCTCCAATAGGTGGGACTTATACCTGTTGAAGTGACAAGGATGTCACTAGAAAGGAAGAGAATGCGAGGTTCAGCTACAAAGCTGGAAACACTCCCAACAACAGGACTTACTTCTCGTTTGGATCGGGGAAGCCACAAACACCCCAAGCGTGTTATACAACCACCTAAGTAGAAATCTATGTTGGGTTAGTCGAGTTGAAGAAATATGGGGACTTCTCATCAGGACATACAGAATGATGTAATTATCATTTCTAGTCCTAATATGGAGGCTCTATTGGTATGACTTGGAATATGACCATGCAAGCAACCCATTTAAAATCTAGCTTCGCCATCACCATACTAACAACACTTATCATAGAATCTAGTGATTANTCCATTAAGTGAGTTTTTTAAACTCTCAGCAGCACTTTGTCCACAATTAAATTACAATATTAAGTACATGTATTGAGTTTTATATTTTGGTGCAGTGTGATATCTTATATATGACATTACATATTCTCATTCAGACTTATTACAAGCAGTCATTATTAGGAGCAATACATAAGTAATCTAGATAAAAAACATTAAAAAACAATTTGGTGGACTCTTAAGCATCTATTTGGAATAAAATATGTTTGTTTACATTTTGGGATGACTACAAGTAAACTTATTGGCTAGGTTGATTCAATTTTTTTTAGACATTGATAGAAGGAGATCACTCATATAATATAAGTTTACCATTGGTTGATGTGTGATTAGCTGGCATGTCATTTTACAAACAATAGCGACACTATCTACAACAAAAGCTGAGTACATGATAACTATTAAAGATTGCAAAAAAGTTCTTCGATTGAAAGATTAATTTGAAACAACATAGTGCATATTTGAAGATTATCAGAATAATGTTTGGCAATCAAAATGTTTTTTGTTTTAAAAAATATCAAATATTTCATGAAATAACTAAATAGATCGATGTTCACTGTGACTGCATTCATGAAGTTATCACCTGTGATGATATTGTTCAATATAAATAAACATGATAATTCTATGGATGTGATGATTAGGAAACTCCCAGTATACAAGTATGATCATTGCTCAGACTTATTTGATTTTTATTACTGATTCTTAGAGATTTTGTGGAATATACAAAGAATGTTCCCTAGAAGATTGAGATTGAAGATTTATTCTCCAATTTTTAGAACTTATGAAAATGTGGAGATCATTGAATTTGTGACCTAAATTCTACAAATTTTTCCAGCTTCGTAAGAAAATTGTCAGCACATGGATTAAAACCTTAGAAAGAAACCANTGCAAAAAAGTTCTTCGATTGAAAGATTAATTTGAAACAACATAGTGCATATTTGAAGATTATCAGAATAATTTTTGGCAATCAAAATGTTTTTTTTTTTAAAATATCAAATATTTCATGAAATAACTAAATAGATCGATGTTCACTGTGACTGCATTCATGAAGTTATCACCTGTGATGATATTGTTCAATATAAATAAACATGATAATTCTATGGATGTGATGATTAGGAAACTCCCAATATACAAGTATGATCATTGCTCAGGCTTCTCTGATTTTTATTACTGATTCTTAGAGATTTTGTGGAATATACAAAGAATAATCCCTAGAAGATTGAAGATTTATTCTCCAATTTTTAGAACTTATGAAAATGTGGAGATCATTGAATTTGTGACCTAAATTCTACAAATTTTTCGAGCTTCGTAAGAAAATTGTAAGCACATGGATTAAAACCTTAGAAAGAAACCGTGAGAACACAAATTAAATATATTTACTATTAGTCAAATTTTATGATAATCTTTATATTGCAATATATATACTCTTGTTTTACTTGCTCTCTCTTAAATATTTATTTTAAAGAGTTATTGCATATGTCTATAAATACCTTAGTTTATTTGTATAAGATTTAACTCATTTGTTTAGCTTGGCTTTATGTTAGTCAGCAGTCCTAATTTGTAACTTCTTACTTAGCACAATGAATTCTCTATTTTTGCGCGTATTTCTTCTCATCTTAGGTTCTCCACACAAAAATTGTGTGCATTTTTTTTTTTTTTGCTTATTTCATTTTTCGAAGTATTGATTTTATGATAATAGTAATAATTTAGTACTTTGCTAATGNTACGTCTATAAATACCTTAGTTTATTTGTATAAGATTTAACTCATTTGTTTAGCTTGGCTTTATGTTAGTCAACCGTCCTAATTTGTAACTTCTTACTTAGTACAATGAATTCTCTATTTTTGCGCGTATTTCTTCTCATCTTAGGTTTTCCACAAAAAAATTGTGTGCATTTTTTTTTTTTTTTGCTTATTTCATTTTTTGAAGTATTGATTTTATGATGATAGTAATAATTTAGTACTTTGCTAATTTTATTTGACAGATAAATTATTAATTTTTTTAATTTCTTATAAATTATCAAATGAATTATATTTTTTCGTAAATTTCATTGATATTATAATTCAAAAGGATTTGATTTTTTTTGTAAATACTGAATTTCTAATGTTGGATATGTAAATGCATAAGAATTGACAGGCATGGATGTAAACCTTCCTTATTTAATTAGTGCANTTCTAATGTTGGATATGTAAATGCATAAGAATTGACTGGTATGGATGTAAACCTTCCTTATTTAATTAGTGCCTATTTGCCACTAACAAACATTCATGTCTAGTTCCTGTTTAGACTAATCACCCATAGGGTAACAGCTAATCATATCATCCACCTAACAAAAGAAAGGCTATGGAGAGCAAAACTCTATCCTTAATTACAAGGATTAGTGATAATTTTATGGCTAGTGGATCTTAATCAAAAACAACTTTACCTGCAAAATTTAATTTTTTTCACAATTATTTTTAGTTTTAGGGTCTGCTTGGGTCAGCTTATTTGGTGCGGTGGCATTTTGAAAATGCACCTGACCTGTTTGGGTAAAATGTATTTTGACAGCTTATGCGTTCTCAAAATGCTGNTGATAATTTTATGGCTAGTGGATCTTAATCAAAAACAACTTTACCTGCAAAATTTAATTTTTTTCACAATTACTTTTAGTTTTAGGGTCTGCTTGGGTCAGCTTATTTGGTGCGGTGGCGTTTTGAAAATGCACCTGACCTGTTTGGGTAAAATGCGTTTTGGCAGCTTATGCGTTCTCAAAATGCTGAAAAATAGCATTTTCAAACCGCACCTATCTAGGTGCGATGATAACTTTCTGATAGCGGTCTGACTTTCCAAAAAAATAAAAATTTTTAATAGTCACTACATCCAATTTATCAGCAGATTATTCAATAAGCTGCAACTGCCTCAAACAGACCCTTAGTTTGCAGAATTTTTCAATTCTACGATGATATAGTGGCTAAAATTTAATTTCTCACTGTGAGATCACACATTCAAATCTCAAGTGTCATATTTGGGCTAAACTTTCTAAAAAAAAATCTGGTTATTTTTTAATGCATTTATTATACATATTATTGCATTACAGACCTTCACTCTACTCTATGACTCAAAAATTGTAGATAATTATCNTAGTCACTACATCCAATTTATCAGCAGATTATTCAATAAGCTGCAACTGCCTCAAACAGACCCTTAGTTTGCGGAACTTTTCAATTCTACGATGATATAGTGCTAAAATTTAATTTCTCATTGTGAGATCACACATTCAAATCTCAAGTGTTATGTTTGGGCTAAACTTTCTAAAAAAAATATGGTTATTTTTTAATGCATTTATTATGCATATTATTGCATTACAGACCTTCACTCTACTCTATGACTCAAAAATTGTAGATAATTATTTTATAGTACCAATGATTATTTTTAATCTAAATAATTGCAATAAATATGAATGTCAGGCTAAAGCAAAGAAAATTAATTTGTGTATGACAACTAAATTAATTATAAAAAAATTACAAATTTAGAGAAATTTTCATACATGATACAAAGCATAGAATTCCTATGCATTTTTATATATAATACCTAGGATTTGATATTTATATTTATCACACTTTGATGTCATAAATTATAGAAGAAAATGTGTATCTTTCCAAAATTTAATGATAGTGAGGACATCATAATGCTTAGACTAATAAGTCGTATATAACTGTCTTTATGGTCATATCACCATTAAAGTCGAGATCTTCTTAATGATCTCCTTATTAGAGCCAACTGACATTTTGGCAAATGATTGAGGTTATCTCTTCTTTGATCTTTGCTTTCAATGTCATCGTTCAACCATTTGTATTTGACCATCTACATTTGGTCATTCGCGCTTGACCATCAGCATTCGATTGATAATTGATCGAGCGTCTTGTGACTTGGCTTGGTCCCCCTCATCATCCTCGCCTCGATCTCTCATTAGCGAGTTTGAGCTGGGGTTAAAGGCCCATTTCAGGGAACTCTATTTCCTATTGGTAGGGTCATAGAGTGATATTCCTATATGATATTAAATACTTCAGTATTATATATGAAAACAAAAATTTTTATGTGTGCAATATGTAAATATATAAATTGAGAAGTGTGTCCATAAAATGCCCCTAAAAATTATTCTTAATGTTCTAAAATTAAGGGTCCGTTTCGAGCAGCTTTTAGGCTGCTTTGTTTTCTAGGCAGCCACCGCAGTTATTTTCGGAGAACTGCTTTAGTACATTTTTTTTAAAAATTTACGCAGTAGAAAGCTGACATTTTTAACATAACCTGTTAAAGTGTAGTGACTGCCAGAAAGTTACGACCTTACTTTTTGATATTAAAATAAATTTATAATAGTCGCTGTAGAATTTCAACTTATTATGTAGTTCGTCAAATCATTGTAGTTGCTCCAAACAAACCCTAATCCATATCATGCTAAATTTATGTCGTGATATTTAACAATTTGGTTGTGTTGAATCTCTTTTGGACATATGATGTCGTATAATCTGTGATTCCTTATGATCCGTGAGATACCTTATGAAGGGGTTAAAAAAAAGCTAAAGATCTTTAAAGAGTATTTTTTTCTACAATCATGGATAGAAAAAAGAGCACGAGGAGACGTACATTGTTCTTTCCTACCCCATTTTATCGTCAATTTAAACATCACAAAGTGTGTGTACCTGCACAAAGTTCTAAAAAATAAATAAAAGCCTATACTATGGCACGTACTATACGGGTCTTAAAGATATTCGTTATTGACAGGACCCTCAGTATGGATGTCGGGCGGTCAATAAATAGATATGTACGATGATGGAAGAAAGTTCTCTCTTTTATCTTAACGAATTGTTCCCTCGAGCTCGGTGATGTGGCCAGACAGGTATCGATGAGCTCGATAAAACAGCTTTGGCGAGCACTTTTAGAGGAACTCGAGCNCTTAAGCATCTATTTGGAATAAAATATGTTTGTTTACATTTTGGGATGACTACAAGTAAACTTATTGGCTAGATTGATTCAATTTTTTTTAGACATTGATAGAAGGAGATCACTCATATAATATAAGTTTACCATTGGTTGATGTGTGATTAGCTGGCATGTCACTTTACAAACAATAGTGAAACTATCTACAACAAAAGTTGAGTACATGATAACTATTAAAGATTGCAAAAAAGTTCTTCGATTGAAAGATTAATTTGAAACAACATAGTGCATATTTGAAGATTATCAGAATAATTTTTGGCAATCAAAATGTTTTTTTTTTTAAAATATCAAATATTTCATGAAATAACTAAATAGATCGATGTTCACTGTGACTGCATTCATGAAGTTATCACCTGTGATGATATTGTTCAATATAAATAAACATGATAATTCTATGGATGTGATGATTAGGAAACTCCCAATATACAAGTATGATCATTGCTCAGGCTTCTCTGATTTTTATTACTGATTCTTAGAGATTTTGTGGAATATACAAAGAATAATCCCTAGAAGATTGAAGATTTATTCTCCAATTTTTAGAACTTATGAAAATGTGGAGATCATTGAATTTGTGACCTAAATTCTACAAATTTTTCGAGCTTCGTAAGAAAATTGTAAGCACATGGATTAAAACCTTAGAAAGAAACCGTGAGAACACAAATTAAATATATTTACTATTAGTCAAATTTTATGATAATCTTTATATTGCAATATATATACTCTTGTTTTACTTGCTCCCTCTTAAATATTTATTTTAAAGAGTTATTGCATACGTCTATAAATACCTTAGTTTATTTGTATAAGATTTAACTCATTTGTTTAGCTTGGCTTTATGTTAGTCAACCGTCCTAATTTGTAACTTCTTACTTAGTACAATGAATTCTCTATTTTTGCGCGTATTTCTTCTCATCTTAGGTTTTCCACAAAAAAATTGTGTGCATTTTTTTTTTTTTTTGCTTATTTCATTTTTTGAAGTATTGATTTTATGATGATAGTAATAATTTAGTACTTTGCTAATTTTATTTGACAGATAAATTATTAATTTTTTTAATTTCTTATAAATTATCAAATGAATTATATTTTTTCGTAAATTTCATTGATATTATAATTCAAAAGGATTTGATTTTTTTTGTAAATACTGAATTTCTAATGTTGGATATGTAAATGCATAAGAATTGACTGGTATGGATGTAAACCTTCCTTATTTAATTAGTGCCTATTTGCCACTAACAAACATTCATGTCTAGTTCCTGTTTAGACTAATCACCCATAGGGTAACAGCAAATCATATCATCCACCTAACAAAAGAAAGGCTATGGAGAGCAAAACTCTATCCTTAATTACAAGGATTAGTGATAATTTTATGGCTAGTGGATCTTAATCAAAAACAACTTTACCTGCAAAATTTAATTTTTTTCACAATTATTTTTAGTTTTAGGGTCTGCTTGGGTCAGCTTATTTGGTGCGGTGGCATTTTGAAAATGCACCTGACCTGTTTGGGTAAAATGTATTTTGACAGCTTATGCGTTCTCAAAATGCTGAAAATAGCATTTTCAAACCGCACCTATCTAGGTGCGATGATAACTTTCTGATAGCGGTCTGACTTTCCAAAAAAATAAAAATTTTTAATAGTCACTACATCCAATTTATCAGCAGATTATTCAATAAGCTGCAACTGCCTCAAACAGACCCTTAGTTTGCGGAACTTTTCAATTCTACGATGATATAGTGCTAAAATTTAATTTCTCATTGTGAGATCACACATTCAAATCTCAAGTGTTATGTTTGGGCTAAACTTTCTAAAAAAAATATGGTTATTTTTTAATGCATTTATTATGCATATTATTGCATTACAGACCTTCACTCTACTCTATGACTCAAAAATTGTAGATAATTATTTTATAGTACCAATGATTATTTTTAATCTAAATAATTGCAATAAATATGAATGTCAGGCTAAAGCAAGGAAATTTAATTTGTGTATGACAACTAAATTAATTATAAAAAAAATTACAAATTTAGAGAAATTTTCATACATGATACAAAGCATAGAATTCCTATGCATTTTTATATATAATACCTAGGATTTGATATTTATATTTATCACACTTTGATGTCATAAATTATAGAAGAAAATGTGTATCTTTCCAAAATTTAATGATAGTGAGGACATCATAATGCTTAGACTAATAAGTCGTATATAACTGTCTTAATGGTCATATCATCATTAAAGTCGAGATCTTCTTAATGATCTCCTTATTAGAGCCAACTGACATTTTGGCAAATGATTGAGGTTATCTCTTCTTTGATCTTTGCTTTCAATGTCATCGTTCAACCATTTGTATTTGACCATCTACATTTGGTCATTCGCGCTTGACCATCAGCATTCGATTGATAATTGATCGAGCGTCTTGTGACTTGGCTTGGTCCCCCTCATCATCCTCGCCTCGATCTCTCATTAGCGAGTTTGAGCTGGGGTTAAAGGCCCATTTCAGGGAACTCTATTTCCTATTGGTAGGGTCATAGAGTGATATTCCTATATGATATTAAATACTTCAGTATTATATATGAAAACAAAAATTTTTATGTGTGCAATATGTAAATATATAAATTGAGAAGTGTGTCCATAAAATGCCCCTAAAAATTATTCTTAATGTTCTAAAATTAAGGGCCCGTTTCGAGCAGCTTTTAGGCTGCTTTGTTTTCTAGGCAGCCACCGCAGTTATTTTCGGAGAACTGCTTTAGTACATTTTTTTTAAAAATTTACGCAGTAGAAAGCTGACATTTTTAACATAACCTGTTAAAGTGTAGTGACTGCCAGAAAGTTACGACCTTACTTTTTGATATTAAAATAAATTTATAATAGTCGCTGTAGAATTTCAACTTATTATGTAGTTCGTCAAATCATTGTAGTTGCTCCAAACAAACCCTAATCCATATCATGCTAAATTTATGTCGTGATATTTAACAATTTGGTTGTGTTGAATCTCTTTTGGACATATGATGTCGTATAATCTGTGATTCCTTATGATCCGTGAGATACCTTATGAAGGGGTTAAAAAAAAGCTAAAGATCTTTATAGAGTATTTTTTTCTACAATCATGGATAGAAAAAAGAGCACGAGGAGACGTACATTGTTCTTTCCTACCCCATTTTATCGTCAATTTAAACATCACAAAGTGTGTGTACCTGCACAAAGTTCTAAAAAATAAATAAAAGCCTATACTATGGCACGTACTATACGGGTCTTAAAGATATTCGTTATTGACAGGACCCTCGGTATGGATGTCGGGCGGTCAATAAATAGATATGTACGATGATGGAAGAAAGTTCTCTCTTTTATCTTAATGAATTGTTCCCTCGAGCTCGGTGATGTGGCCAGACAGGTATCGATGAGCTCGATAAAACAGCTTTGGCGAGCACTTTTAGAGGAACTCGAGCGAATCCTAATAAGCTTCATAAATACTCGCCAAGTCCTCCGGAGATATGTTGCTTGTCCCCTTAAAAAGTAGGATTGGTGAGTACAATTGACGATATCACAATTTGACTATCAAATGCATGATTAATGAGTTTGAGTTATTAAGCCCATAAGATCCAACTAATACTTGGGCAATCCTATTGCTTCAAAAAATCACATTTAGATGTTAAGATTGTCCATATCAGACTAAATTAAATTGAGAAAAATTATGTATTTTGATGTGACATAAAAATAATGATAATAAGTAATTAGTTTATTTTAAATTAAAAATAGACGGAGGAGGAAGGTAAAAATTTGTGGAATCCAATGTCCAGAGTGAAGCTCTTAGAAAATTCGAATTTATGCCTTTTTTTTTTGTTTGTGATTTTTTTTGTTTCCAGGCCAAATGGAAATGGTTTGCGCTGAGCANGAATCCAATGTCCAGAGTGAAGCTCTTAGAAAATTCGAATTTATGCCTTTTTTTTTTGTTTGTGATTTTTTTGTTTCCAGCCCAAATGGAAATGGTTTGCGTTGAGCACTAAGACCACTATCCTTTGATGTGTGTTAGAGGATTTGCGGCGGCATAGTGCTGGATTATGGTCTTAGCATTACACAAGAATTCAACACACACTCATAAGCAATAGAATAACCAGTAGTGACACTGGAAATTTTTATGCGGAAAACCGAAAAAGGAAAAAAATCATGACGGTTGCCCAGTTGAAAAGATCCACTATAAACTAGAGATTACAAGTACAACTTATCGTCCCAAAATAGTGAATGAGTTACAGAGTCTCCCGGGCTACAACGTCGATGGACGAAGAAACTTATCACAATAAATGGATGACGATCGCTGGTGATCGGCGGCGACCGACAAGTGGTGGCTAGCAGTGGTTGACGGTGATATGAATGATGCTGGACTTTAGCTCATTCTCAAAACTCCAAACTCTTCCTCATGCCTCAAATTTTCTCCTCAAACATCAAGCTTATTGTCCCTTCTCATGAGAGGGGCGTGCCTCTATTTATATAGTTCCAGTTGCGNAGCTCATTCTCAAAACTCCAAACTCTTCCTCATGCCTCAAATTTTCTCCTCAAACATCAAGCTTATTGTCCCCTCTCATGAGAGGGGCGTGCCTCTATTTATATAGTTCCAGTTGCAATTAATGAAGAAAGATCCATCACTCTGATCAAATGACTCAGAGAGATTCCCTTGATCGGAAAGTATTTGATGGACTTTTGAGTATATTAATGATGTTGGAATTGAATGATCAAGAGTTTGTTGGATTTATCTTGCCGAGATGCTCCATCCGACAATAAGTTTACCAAATTTGGCTTTCGTTTGACATTTTAAATATGTACGTCAAGTTTTTAAAAGTAGTTTAATGACTTGATCTAAGCTCCATTCAGTTCGAACTGAACTAATTTTGGTATCATTGGGTCCTTTTAGAGGTGTAAGCGAGTCAAGTCGGCTCGNTTTCGTTTGACATTTTAAATATGTACGTCAAGTTTTTAAAAGTAGTTTAATGACTTGATCTAAGCTCCATTCCGTTCGAACTGAACTAATTTTGGTATCATTGGGTCCTTTTAAAGGTGTAAGCGAGTCAAGTCGGCTCGAGCTTGGTTCGGTAAGTGGCCTGTGAATTGAGCTCGATGAGCTATGAGCTAACAAGCCAAGCTCAAGCCAGCCTTGATTCGACTCGTTGGCNCTTGTGAATTGAGCTCGATGAGCTATGAGCTAACAAGCCAAGCTCAAGCCAGCCTTGATTCGACTCGTTGGCTCGTGAGCCGGCTCGTTTTAATATTGATATAAAATATATTAAACTTCAAGTCCTTATATTTAATTTATGAAAAATGTTTAAAAAATAATATTTGCACTTTATATTAGGAGATTCCTAATCATTTATCTCATAAATGTTAACTCTTTTTATCATCTTATCATTACGTTAGCTTAAATTAATATTATCACATTTTTATAATAAACAAGTCGGCTCGCGAGCCGGCTCGAACTCATAGACATAAGCTCGAGCTCGATAAAATTAATCAAGCTCAAGCTTAAGCTAAGGGCGGCTCGAGCCCGACTCGACTTCTTTGCACCCCTAGGTCCGCCTCATCGAGTTGGTCAATTTGACTATAAGTTTGTTGAAATCAGTGTTCACGGTGACTTTTTACCAAATTTTGAATATTTTTTTGCTCAAAAGATTGTCTTGAAATCCGTGTCATGCCTCGAGATTCATGTCGGATGATGAAAATTTGTTCATGGCATATTGCAATATTATTGGTCATTAAATTATTGTTTAATTGATCAATCATTTAGGGTTGCAATTTGCATGAAAAGAAAAGAGGGATATGAATGTAAAATGGAAAAAAAAGTTGCACTTGTTGTCTCTCTCAATTTTCTAATATATTATATCCATAGTTTAATAATATATATCATTTTCAATTTCATTATTTTCTTATATATATATCCTTTAAAAGATTAAATTTTATAAATAAAGCCTCTATGGATCTGACTAATATATTAACGATTGAAAAAAAAAAAAATTAAAGGCGAACTAATGCTATTTATTTTTATATTAAGGATGGGTCCCCAATCAAAGGAAAAAATATTACATGAGGACTCCGCATGCACTCGCGCTGATACATGANATTGAAAAAAAAAAAATTAAAGGCGAACTAATGCTATTTATTTTTATATTAAGGATGGGTCCCCAATCAAAGAAAAAAATATTACATGAGGACTCCGCATGCACTCGCGCTGATACATGGAAGGTTGAAAACTTGTGGCTCAGCCCGACCGATGCGTTATAGGAATATCTCATCGCATATGAATATTCATCGCGTTATTCATGTGTTATTAATGTGTTATTAAGGGTTTAGGAATATTCTCTCGGGTTATTAACGTGTTATTTAATGTGTTATTCAATCCGTATTATAACAATATTTACTCGAGTTATTCTGAATATTTTTTGCGTTATTCATATGTTATTTAATGTGTTATTGATTTGTTATTGATGTGTTATTGAGGGTTTAAAAATATTTCCTCGCGTTATTCATGTGTTTTAATGCGTTATTCTCAAAATCACCTCAATAACACACTAATAATACATGAATAACACGGAAATATTTAGAATAACCCGATGGAATATTCCTATATAGCAATATTCTTTTTCTTTTTTTTTCTTTTTTTTTGTAAGTGAGCCGGTCTTCCACGTGTCAACACTAAATTAGACTCTGCAAACAGCTCTGCATGCGTAGGCCATAATTTGAGTTTTAAGCTAGGACAGAAGAGAAAAAGACAATTATTTGTTTCTTAAACTTAATTTATGTCGGGATTTGATAGAGTTGATATTGATTGAATGGCATATGCCAGATATTTTTCTTAAAAGAGTATTTTAAAAATATGAATGTGTACGACTTTGAGTTAGAGTTAAATTAAAGTATTATGACATTCTAACTTAGATCTAACACAATACTAATTATGATTTACTTGGAAACACCCACATCTTGAAACTCATTTAGATGTATTAAGTTAATGATGACATCGCCCTCACTTAGAATCTCTCTTAAAATCNTTAAATTAAAGTATTATGACATTCTAACTTAGATCTAACACAATACTAATTATGATTTACTTGGAAACACCCGCATCTTGAAACTCATTTAGATGTATTAATTTAATGATGACATCGCCCTCACTCTTAGAATCTCTCTTAAAATCCACTCAAAAATTCTCCCTCCCTCTCTCTCTCTCTCTCTCTCTCTCTCTCTCTNCTCTCTCTCTCTCTCTCTCTCTCTCTCTCTCTCTCTCTCTCTCTCTCTCTCTCTCTCTCTTATTGAGTTGTAAGTGTAGCTTTGTTTGACATAGCCTTGTCTGCCAAAGAGGTCCAATTTTGGTAGCATCCACAATTTTTCATTGCTCAACATGAATCTCGAGGTGTAGCACAAATTTCAAAAAAAATTCTCTTAGCAAGAAACATTTAAACTTTAATAAAAAATAAGCAATAACTCTGATTTCTGCAAGCTTATGGTCAAACAATTCGACTCAATGAGACAGACCCAATGAAATCAAGATTGACCCAATGCGAGTCAAATCAAACTCATATCGAGTCATTAAACTATTTTTAGAAGATTTTAGTGCATAATTGAAGATCAAAATGATTTTAAATATAACATGCTCATGATAAAATTGAATGTATCAGTGAGACAGATCTAACGAATATAAGATTACTCAATTCAATATCGTTAATGCACTTAAATGTTCATAAAATATTGCTCGATTGATAGAATCTCGCTGGATCATTCAATAGAGTGACTTGAATTCATTTATTATTTGTAGAGAGGCNGCTTATGGTCAAACAATTCGACTCAATGAGACAGACCCAATGAAATCAAGATTGACCCAATGCGAGTCAAATTAAACTCATATTGTGTCATTAAACTATTTTTAGAAGATTTTAGTGCACAATTAAAGATCAAAATGATTTTAAATATAACATGCTCATGATAAAATTGAATGTATCAGTGAGACAGATCTAACGAATATAAGATTACTCAATTCAATATCGTTAATGCACTTAAATGTTCATAAAATATTGCTCGATTAATAGAATCTCTCTGGATCATTCAATATAGTGACTTGAATTCATTTATTATTTGCAGAGAGGTCACTCTCATACTCTATAAATATAGACATGCGCCTTGATGAAGGGGGCCTGAACCTTGAACTAGAGAAAATCCAAAGCATGGATGAAAATTGAAGGAGTAAAGGTCTATTGTTTTACACCAAAGGACCAATAAATATCACCCGCTCCTGCAGTCATCGATTACAGTTGACCACCACTCACTGACTACTGTTGGCTACCCTCTATTCATTGTAGTGAAGCCCTTTACAGAATCACGTGTGCCACAGACTCATGACATATGTTACAAAGTAATGAATCACCATACGAATCAACACACTATCTTGAACATTGTTCAATGACACACCTCAAAGGTAGTGTACTGAAGTTATAATAATTGTTTCCAACTGGAATCACTCCCATCCAATGTGCAAAAAACATTATACTGAGGAGCCATCTAGTTATATCTTACATGTGGGATAAGAACTCTCAAATTCATAGTGGATTGTTCTTACTTGGCTAGATCCCATAGTTTTTTTTCTTTTTTAGGTTTTTCATTGATTTTTTTTTATCTCCACTTGACACTTTAATTATGTGAGTCTGAACCGAATTTTAATGCAATGATAGGATGACAAATAATCACTATACTACCACGAATCTTTTGACACACATCAGTTGGACGCAGTCTGTGAGAACAATCAATCCCACCTCCTAAGAACTTGCAAAACTTGTTGAATGACCACTCTACACAATATTCACAAAAATCTAGCATCCCAGTCCAACACCCATCATTCACAGGGTACAGTCACAGAGCTAAGAATCTCAAGCCTTTACCACTTCATACCCTATAAGACATTATCATGTTGACGAAGCTATTTTGGGTCCCTCTTGGGAAGATCGATGCGTGGGGTGGAGGAGTCGTATAATGAGATCCTTCAACTTCTACGACGACTGATTTATGTATAACCAATTCAATAACTGACGAGCAATGCCCCACTCGAGCACACCTGTATCAGGCCCCCTCCCCATGATGGAACCCTTCCTCTACGGTATGCCAACCTCTTTAATAATGCAAGTTCAACTCATTCATCTTGCAAAATTAGACCAATTGACAACCCTCTGATGCTCACGAGAAACTTGGCTTAACCACATCTTGTTTCTTCTCATGAAAACTTGATATGTGACGAGATACAACACTTGATTCTAAAAGAGTTCCCTCTGTGGGATAGGGATCACCCCTCTGCTCATTGCAATTTTCACGAATCTTACAGTCCTCTAACACCCCATCCCAATGGGTTTCACAATTATTATTAGCA
This sequence comes from Phalaenopsis hybrid cultivar, assembly GCA_002079205.1. NCBI lineage: Eukaryota > Viridiplantae > Streptophyta > Magnoliopsida > Asparagales > Orchidaceae > Phalaenopsis > Phalaenopsis hybrid cultivar. The sequence continues at coordinate 5,179 of JXCR01008486.1, read as the reverse complement.
ACATTACACATCATTAATGATTAATAAACTTAGCTTTAATGGGTAAATTTTAAGTCCCGATTCCTTGAAAAAACAAGACAAACTTATTCTCTATTATTTTAATTAAAATGAATGGGTAAGTTTAGTTGTCCTTTCAAAACAACATTATAAGTTTAATCTTAATCATCAACCATGCTGTGAACTGTAAGTCATATGCATGTTATTTATAACTTATTATGTTATTACTGTAGTGATGATTTTTATCTTAATTTAAGTAAATGGTTAAGAAAATATTTGCGCTGATACATACAAATATTTTCTCATTAAGAAAATGTTAATAAATGAAATTAAAATTATAAATGTGCTATAATAACACAACACTAAGTTTAAAATGCTTCAAATAAATTATTTTGTTATAGATATTTATTAAGCAACAATGTTTGAGCCAATAATTTTAACATATTTAAAAACCTCAATGTTTATGAAAGTAACGCTTATAATTAGGAGAATGTCACTTTTGAATAGTTGAAAGACTAATCAAACAAGTTATGCACTAATTAAACTGATCTTAATTAATCATGTAAAAGTATAATTCTTAAAAATGAATCCATTAATAAAACTTCAAGTTATGCTGCAAAGCTACAATTATGAGGTTATGATATATCATAGCATATACGTGCATGCTAAAATTATCTTATATTGAGTGTCAAATCATATAAGTTCAACGGTCTACCAAATAAGTTAATCTTACAAAATAAATCAAACCAAAGTCAATCATTTTAATATTATATTTTTAAAGTTAACTTTAAAAATATATTTTGATGGGATTCAAATAGTCAATCATTTCTCTAATTTCTAAAATATATGAATACATTTTTCTTAAAGAGTTGACTTTGCAATTATAAGAAAATATTCAAATAAGGTGCATGTTATAAGATATTTGTATGCTTAAATAACCATATGTGATATAATCATGATAATAAGGTCTTTATTATAATAATAATAATAATAAATAACAATCTATAATAAATAAATAAAGTCTTAAGACTAATATGATTGTTTTTAATTGATTTATGATGCCTATTCTTATATGTTATAATTAATATGAGGTGGTTGTAATTAAGACCATTAAATATAGAGCTTAGGATTAATGTCTCAATGTGATATAAAGTCTTGAAAGATAAAAATGTTCTATATATTTAAAAAATCCTTTAAATATATAAAACATATGATAAATCCAAGTAAAAATCATCACACAGAGAGAGAGAGAGAGAGAGAGAGAGAGAGATGTATTTGTATTAAAAAATTAAAAGATGTTCAACCATAGGGTGTGACAAAATTATAGAGCTAAATCTAAAGAGATACGAAGACTCTAGATAAAGCTCATGAGATTAAAATAATATAATTTTATAAGAAAATGACCGAATCAAAAGAGTACAAATACATTAATGGTAAACATAGAAAAAATATACATGAGTAGATTAGAGAATTATTTGTTTAAAAAAGCATGAAAAAAATAGAATAGTGAAACAGAAGAGTACAACCAATATATGGTATATTCTAGTTAAAAGAGCATGGCATGGAGGGTGATAATATATTCATAAAAGCATAATTATACTGTAATTGTATAATGTCAAATAATTAACTAACTTATCAAAACCATTAACCAAAAGGGCATGATTCAGAGAAAAATATTTGTTAAAATGAAAGAGCATGATTTTAAATAAATAAATCTAGCCAATGCCATATGCCTAAGTTAAAAAAAAAGGCTTATTGGAAGTATTAACACTCAATTACTAACAAGTAACAATCAAATAAACATTAAATCAATGTACTACATGCCACTGATGTAAATTAAGGCACACTAGTCAGTGGAATATATTTATTTTATATTAATAAAATATTTTGAAAAATAAAATAAATGATAAAAAAAACATTTTGAAATACAAATACATTTTAAATATAATTTTAATATTTTCTACTTAAATTTTTAAATTTAATATATTTCATATTAATATTTTGTTTAACAAGTTCTGTCCGGAGCTAACAAATCAAATTAGGCTAGTCCTTGCTAAGCTTAATAGCTAATTAGGCTCAAACAAATTAGCTTATGATCAAATTGAGTTGATCAGACATTCAAATTTCTTCAACCAAGTCAAAATGCATTCCCAATTACTATAGGTGGTTTTGAAAATTATTTGGTATTTTTAATTATGTTAAAAGGGGCCAAAAACTAAGAAAATTCCTCCTAAATTATAAGAAAATGAAGGAAATATTTGCAGAAGCGCGATGCTTGTTTGATTTTTGACTTTGGTAAGATCAAATTGAGCCCTAATTAATTAAATTGAGGGAAATTTGTATTTTATTATAACTAAAGGGCTAGCTTTTAATACTAATATTAAATATCATAAAATAATTAAAATAAGTTTTTTAAATTAAATTAATTAGTTTGAATATCACTAAATAATTAAAATTAGTGTTTTTTAATTACCAAACATATCAAAATAAATTAAAAGCTTTCAAAACAATCTAAGAACGTGCAAATATACATTTAGAATCTCCCTAATTTTTCTAAAAAAATTAAATTAATAAATAAAAAAATATTATTATTGAACACTAAAATATGTATTAAAAAATTAAAAAATTTAAATAGAAAATCTCTTTAACAAAAAAAGAAAAAAAAAAAAAAAATCTGAAGCGGTGAATAGTTTCCATCTGCGTTCTCGCGTAGTTGGCTTTTTCATCGTTTCCCTCCCCCTACACCATTGATAGCATTCTCACCTTTGGAACCCTTTCAAATCCCTTGCAGACCTCAATTTCTCTCTATTCTCTCTCTCTCGAATTCTTCCATGGACGGCAATTACACCCCTTATAATCCCCGCTCGGTGGATGAAGTTTTCAAGGACTTCAAGGGCCGGCGAGCCGGCCTGATTAAAGCCCTCACCAACGGTGATCTCCCTTCATTTTTTCTCAGCACGGTTGTGATATTTTGGTTTCTTTTCACGCTGTTAATTCTGTTTCTTGCTCAACCGATTTTGTTTGGGGTGCTGCAGATGTGGACGATTTCTACCAGCAGTGTGATCCAGGTCTGTGATTTCATTCATGTTTTTTGCGGCCTATTTAGCTAATTTATTTACTCGAGAGTAAATGGGTTCTGGCATGCAATGTTTTTGAAGGGCGTTTCTAGTTTTTGTCTGACATTTGCGGGGGTTCTCAAGGTTCTCCATGTTTTCTGTAATTTGATAGTGGATATAAGATTGGTTTCATGATTTGATGGTAGTTGAAGTTGTCATTTGGTGGTAATTGAAGTAACAGTTTGAAGTGTATTTGATATAACTGGGGTTTCAGAATTGTGTTAGTAAATCATTTGCTTTACTTTTTAAAAACCTAATGTATCATAATTCTTATTTATTTGGGAATATTGAGACGGAAAGCAATGCAAGTTCCCTTTTTCCTCTTCCATGGCTTTTAGGATATGATCATCTTATTTGCATAGTAAATTCATCATCTCTGTTAGAGCATCGAGGACTTTATTTCATGCAAAAAACACGGCAGACCAGCTGCATAATACTATCAACAAAGCCCCAAGCTTCATATGCCATATGATATATTTTGCTGTTATTCATCATTTCTTAATTTGCTCAATAATAATGCTTATCCTCCAAAACGGTCCCTCTCTTCATGCTGTTATTTCGAAGACTGATCGTAGAGTTTCGCACCCCTCGAACTGTTTGTTTGTCTAAGATTTTATTACAGAACCCTATAGATATTTCAACCCTATTCTTGCTGCTCCTTTTTTTATTCTTGGAAATACTACTGGCGTCAGAGTATATTAATAACTTGTCTGTTTTAAAATTTTGTTGCATTTANGTTTGTCTAAGATTTTATTACAGAACCCTATAGATATTTCAACCCTATTCTTGCTGCTCCTTTTTTTATTCTGGGAAATACTACTGGCGTCAGAGTATATTAATAACTTGTCTGTTTTAAAATTTTGTTGCATTTTGACATTTTGAATTAAAGCCTAATTTCTGTCTGTACTGTATAGCCAGCAACTCTTATAGCTTTATATCCGTGAAGTAGAAGTTTTATTTTACATAATTGCTTGATTGGCAGATAAGGAAAATCTGTGTCTTTATGGGTTTCCCAGCGAGCAGTGGGAAGTTAATCTTCCTGCAGAAGAGATCCCACCAGAGATACCTGAGCCTGCTTTGGGAATTAACTTTGCTAGGGATGGAATGCGAGAGGAAGATTGGTTATCGCTAGTTGCAGTACACAGTGATGCATGGCTAATTTCTGTTGCTTTCTATTTTGGTTCCAGGTTTGGATTTGATAGAGCTGAAAGGTGACTAATTATTCTCTCATAAAAGGATTAACATAATGTGATCTGATTATATTTTATCAACTTCACTTTCTTGTGAATATGCTATCTGCATTTATTGTTTTTTTTTCCTTCTCCTTTTGCTTTAAAAAGTTCATCTTTACTTATAAATCTTCAAAGGTTAACATCATCAAATGTTAATAACATAATGTTGGGTGAAAGTGTTTATGTTTTATCTTTTATTTTAAGAAATGTTCGTAAAGCTTTTTTCTGATGATCCTCACTTCACCCTTTTCATTATCCTCATCTTGATCCTCATCATCACCATCGTTAACATATGCCTAATTTTATCTCTATTTTTCGTTGCCTTAACTTTATTAGGCAAATCTTGGATAGTATTTATGATATAATCACTTTTCAAATTTCAATTCTAGCTTCATTAGGAAAATCTTGGAATCTTTACAGAAGGTTGAAGGAGCAACAAACTCCACAAGAATCAGGACAAAATAAATTGTTTTCTTTCAATAATCCAAACAGCTCAACACAAATACATAAGATAAGCACCTAGAGTTTTAGAGGTAGGCAATCTCTCCCAAATCCTACAATTCGAGAGGTAGACGATCTCTTCCAAATTTTATAATTTGAGAGGTAGAAATGACTTCTAAACCCTAATCCAAAAACTCAAGACCTAATCTCATGTATACCTTTACTCTAAACACATTAGCCCTATTTATTACAAACAATAATCAATGACAAAATACTAAATTGCTCTTAGGCGCACAAAAACAAAATTATCCTTAGGCTAGACACTGACATGGTAATACTCCTCTCCCAAAAGACACATTGTCTTTAAAGTGGGAAAAGTGAGGGTGTTCCTTC